>OX382276.1:9774707-9925831 GCA_947507595.1 Pyralis farinalis
TTTTGAAGAAATGTATGAATATACCTCGGACGCTAGCACTGAGAGTGAGTCTGATGATCTATCCACATTGACAGCATCCGATGAAGGTATAACTATAGATGAGATCGAATGGTCGATACGAAACTTGAAAAATGGAAAATCAGCGGGAATGATCTGATCACAGCTGAGATGATCAAACTAGGTAGCACTTATGTCCGCAAGGCCTTCTGGTAGTTAAGGGTTCCGATAGACTGGAGATGCACAGTCATTCTCCTCTTGTATAAAGGCAAGGGGTCCCTCATGGACTGGGAGGTACAGGGAGGAATCTAAATTTCTTTGCAGTAAAAGTTTAAGCCAGAAGACACAGCTCGCTATATACCATGAAGTGCTGGTCACAACGCTTACTTATGGAAACGAGAGCTGGATATGGCAGAGAGAGCATGAAAGTAGGATAAACGCGGTCAAAATGTTTGTAAACCGTATTCGCAATGATGATGTTAGAAACAGTGTTGGTCTGAAAAAGGGTGTCGGTGTTAAAATACGAAGAGGCATGCTCCGTTGGTTCGGACAAGTAGAAAGAATGCAGGAGGAAAGAATTACGAAACAGATATGCAACGCGAAAGTAGAAGGATGTAGGAGTCGAGGAAGTCTCGTGCACGAAAAGAGCAATTAATGTTAAAGAAGCGAGTGAGGTGTGTAAGGATCGAGCCATGTAGCGCTCGCTACTCTCTGCCTACCCCGCAAGGTATTTGGCGTGAAGTTATAGATAGATGAATGTGTTACTTAATAAATTGTGAAATGGAGAAATATTCAAGTTTCCTTACTCCTTTAATCTGGAAAATTTACTATATTTACAAACTCTACATTGAAAAATTTAAAGAAGTGAGTGAACAGTTTAACGTCCGAGATAATGTGGCGTTCAGTTCTCATTGTCTATACCGCAATTGGGCTGGCGTGAAGATCATGAAGATCAGTGCTTCAGATTTTAACGACAAGGCACCTAAGACATTTTGACAAATATATTTGATGATATAAAGAAATAATGAATTTATTCCCACATATGGTTATCGTTAGCAACAGGAGTGGTAACGCGCGTCAGATTCTCCTTGTTATATATCTATAGGCTATGGTACAGTCTCAACGTCAGGTAAGTCGTGTGATTATTTTCTAGTTGTTTGTTAAAATATCTAGAAATACAGGCGAACACCTAGATTGTTTTGCAATGCGTTGTGTCATAATTAACACTAGACTATCGTATACTGATTTCCACATAATCATCATCACTAATCGACAGCTGTCAACCATCAAAGATGACCGCAAGGTTGAATAGTAATTAAAATTTACACAGCGTGTTACTCGCATTGCAACAATTTGAAATATATTTCTTGCTTCGCTGAATTATACACTGAAATAAGAAGTAAAACATTAAAACGCGAAATGTTGCTTCAAATACATAACCACGTACTAACAATTGCGTCTATACACCTGGATGATGCTTATCAGATCAAAATGAAATAAATAGCTGATTGTTTTATGCGATATGGTGAAATCATCAGCATTTCTAGTTCAAGTGGCTTAAAAATTGCTTCAATGTACTTACGTGTAATTGGCATACCTTTTTATTTTTGTACGTCGTTATTACATGGAATAACAATATTATATGCAATAATCTTGCTAGTGACTCATCAACTATCTATTTAAGAACAGTACGTATATATCCATAATGTCATAATAATATTGTTAAAGTTGATGAAATCTAAGGTGGGGAAACATTCCAGTTTGCTACTTTTCATTTGGATGAATTTGTACGAAATTAGACATAATTTATAATTTTCAAAACGCGCTATATCAACGAACTCAACCCTAGAAATTAATTTTAATACCTAAGCATAATAATACAAACCTTGATGTATAAATGATTCCCTATTTAAATCATCAGCCAGGCCGTAGGATAGTTTACCATTACCATCCGATGCAGTATTAATAACATGTTACTTTTTAATACCTACTAAGTTTGCATTTATGCGATTTAAGTAACATATGGTATGAGCGCTTGTATCCTAAAGCTCGCACGTTGCCACATCTATTGCTAAAGCTTGCTGCATTCGTTCTTTTAAGACCTTACTCTGGTTGTCTTAATTACTCGTAAGAATAACCTCCAGGGAATTGTATTAGAAAGCAATCTCCTGTAGTTGGAGGTACTTCCCGAGTATGGTTGCACTAATTGTAATATCTATTCCTCTCTTTTGCTAGAGCCTCGGTTAGAACCTAGCCAACTGGGAGATTGCAATACGTACTGGTGATGTTAGTAGCATTGACTCTAAAAAAGGAACCATTTGTACTTCAAAAATATGTTAAGACATTGTAACACGATTTCTGCAATAAAAAGAAACCATGCTTTATTATATTAAAATTTATTAAATTTTAATTGTATAAAAATATACTAATAACATTTTATTTATTAAATGGATAGTGCGAAAAGTAGCTTCAAGAATTCGTCCAAAATAGAAGTAAAATTGATTACGGGATTGGTAGTTAGAGTCACTTCAAGAAACTTACTAACTGAATATATCTTAAAAACAAATTAATAATTTAAAAATAAGGTAATGCTCTATAGACCTGGTATCCCAAGACCATTATTATTGAAAAAAAAAAACAACAAATGTAAGAAGTTGAAATATATTAAACTGGTGCAAAAATTTAATCTCACAGTCAAAATAAAAAGTACAAATTGGGAATGGAATGGTGTTTAAATTGTCATTATCGTGGTGTTTAAAGTGTACCATCGTTCATAACTCTGGGGACTTCTTCCCGAATTTTTTACTGATTAGTATAAAATTAGTTGTATGTGACAATTTTGATAGTATTTTGTAACATAAGTGAACTTATACAGTAATGAAGAAACTCAAATATAATAGGTTCAGGTACTTCTTGGACGTGACGTGAAAACGAAGACGTGTATAAGTCCGTGAAGAAAACCTTGTAAAAATCACTATCGTTTTACGGGCGGTATTTAAACTTCAGCATAAGTTCTAGGAACCCTTCCTGAGTCATATTAGCAGGGTTCCTGAAGCTGGGACATATAGAATAAAGAAGACTTAAGATGATGGCTGCATGGCTCTGCCTTTGTGTTTCCCAACGCATGGGAATAACTTAATTAGAAAAAAATCATAATTATGGGTCTAATTTTATTCCTTTGATTAAATATCTACTTATGTATATATATATATATATATATATATACATTATCTCTATGTTGTAATAGACAAAACTTAGATAAAGTCATAAAATTAGGATTAATATTGTGGGATGAATAAATGATGAATGGTGAGATGATAAAAAGTACTTAGAATAAATTACCTACTTGGTGGAGTCGTATTAGCACTCTTATTGCCAAATCGTGTGAACATTTTCTTCTTCTTCCTAGCGTTATTCCGTTTTCTAATCCATTAGGATTGGCGAGGTCCGCTACCTAAGTCTAAAAGATTTGGCAAAGATAGGTACTGATTTTGAAATAGAGCGACTGCCGTTAGATCTCCACAACCCAGAGGGAAAACCAGGCATTTCTTAGGTTAGAAAAGATTTATGGGACTCTACCTTACAAATCATCAGCTCAATAATTTTCTTACCTCTGCGAGCTTCTTCGCATAATTTTTATAACATTAATTTGCGTTCATTATTCATCAAGAATGTTGTGTTTCTGCTAGTGAGTTTTTAATGCGTGATACTCAAAATCAGATCGATTAATAACCAAGACTTAATAATGCAAATAATTTGCGTACTTCTCATCATGCCTCATTGGCCAAATATTTTCTCGGCTCGGTGAGCTCGGTGGCGCAGTGGTTGGTAACGCTGCTATGACATCAACGCTTGTGGGTTCGATTCTCGTACTGGAAAACTGGGTGTTTATATTAAGAGATGTATGGCGCATCAAAGTAGCCTGTCTAGGGAAGTACCTTCATATCAGAGAATACCGCAGCAAACTCACAACTCCCTGAAGGGTTTTTGTATTCCTGCATGTGAGTGAGGTCACCAGTAAGCTCCTAAGGAGTTGCTGTGTAAGCAGCAGAGGAGGCATCGTGCGAGTGATACTTAATATATTACAAGCAATAATAGGCTACGGTAACTGTTTTACATCAGGTGGGTCGTATGCTTGTATGCCTCCCGGCGTTGTATAAAAAAACTAAAGTTTCTAGTAAGGGCACAAAATGTGCATTAATCCTGCAAACTTTGTCGGGTTATTTTTCTTACACTATACTATCGATTGTTTTATACTACATTACACTTGCAAGGAAAAAAGAAGCGTGCGAGTTGGATTTATGCCACGAGGGATCCGAGCAATTCTCACTGCGTCACTGCATGAGCAGCAGAGGTGGCATCTCGCGAGTGATACAAGCATCGGCAATGCAACATTATTGCAAGCGGTTATAAACTACTATATTCGCTTTAAATCAGGCGGGCCGTATTCTTGTATACCTACCAACGTTGAATAAAAAAATATGTACTACAGACATATATATTACAGACCATCAACTGGTGGCGTAAGTACAGTATTTTGGGCAATTAGGCATTTACCTGAAAATCATGCGCAATGGTCATATTAGATAAGGACATTTAGACATTGATTCACGGCGCCATTTTTAGGGTTCCGTACCCAAAGGGTAAAACGGAACCCTATTACTGAGGCTCCGCTGTCCGTCCGTCCGTCCGTCCGTCCGTCCGTCCGTCCGTCCGTCCGTCTGTCACCAGGCTGTATCTCTTGAACCGTGATAGTTAGACAGTTGAAATTTTCACAGATTATGTATTTCTGTTGCCGCTATAACAACAAATACTAAAAAATGGAATAAAATAAATATTTAAGGGGGCTCCCATACAACAAACGTGATTTTTTTTGCTGTTTTTATAGATAATGGTACGGAACCCTTCGTGCGCGAGTCCGACTCGCACTTGGCCGATTTTTTTAAATGACGCTGTGAAAGCAAAGCAGTAAAAAATCAGTTGCAATACCCTTTGGCTGCAATACAGAAAATGTCGCTGATACTTTCCAACTATTTAAGCTAACTGGTGACATTACTCAGTCATGACAACACGACGCATGATTCTCGTGTGAAAAAATAATTTGGCACCGTGTCGTGTGTAAAATACGAGGTAATGAAAGAAATAAGAAAGAAAATTACCAACCACATGTTATTAAAAGGCAAACTGACACACACAACACATAATTATTTATTGATTAAACATTTTTAGCACATAAACGGAGCATACATGTCGTAATGAATGTTCATGACATGTCGCATGTTCATTACAGCTGCATTACAGAGGTGCCGCCTATTGCGCATGCAGCACTCGTTCCGAGCTTGCTCTCATTTGAATCAATAATTATTTAAATCGCCGTGCAATACAATTATCGGTCGGCTTTTTTTATGATTGTAGTAATTTGTAGCATAATGTTGGCAGATTTCAATTTTCTTTTATAGTGGTGAAAATAATATATTTTCGGTATTTTTGCGTGTATGTTATACTTTTTTGATCAACGGAAGTAAGGCACCGATTGTAATCTGCACTATGCATCTAGCACACGAGTAATATATTGTATTTACCCCTGAATAATATATAAAATCTGAGTAAACTAACCCGAAAATGCTGCAAGGGTAATGTGTTATTTGGGACTATTATGAAAAACTACAAATTTTAGTGATTAAATGGGTCACGATAGGTCATTGGCAAGCGCACTACTAACGCTCATCTACTCGTACCCATTAAACGTTGACAAATTGTAACACTTTATTTACTAAGCAGCCCGTCTGGGGAAGTACCTCCACCTCACAGAAAACTGCAGCCAAATAACAACTCCTTAGAGGGTTGTTGTGTTCCTGTGTGTGAATGAGGTCACCAGTAAGCTCCTAAGGAGTTGCTGTGTAAACAGCGGAGGAGGCATAGTGCGAGTGATACTTAATATATTACAAGTGCTAATAGGCTACGGTAACAGCTTTACATCAGGTGGGCGTTTTCCACAAGTTGCTACTAAAGCAGCTTAAAGAGGTGCAGCCAACAGATGTCCTTCTTGATCAGGGACTAGTGCCACTTCTAACGCCTGAACAAGTCCAATGGGCTCTTCGTCGCATAAAGAATCGGACAGCAGTCGGAGCCGATGGAGTCCCTATCGAAGCCTGGAAAGCGTGCGTCGCGGTTTGAGCATCTAGACAGATTTAAGTAACCGCATAATTATCACTGGAAAAATCTCAAACTTTTTCGGAGATTGATTGTCATCACTTTAGTTTTAAAAAGAAAAGTAATGGCGCAGGAGTGTGGCAGTTACGTGGCGGTATAAAGGTCATATCTCGCACCATGAGCTCTTCGAGTGGATAATTAACTCCTGGATCCAACAGGAGTGTACTATCTCGGGATGGCAGTATCGTTTCCGTCATGGCGATGATGGGAGTATGAACCCCTTTTTTACCTTCTAGGTACGGTTCAAAATTAGTTTAAGACTTAGTAGGTAAAAATGTTTAATAGCCACTTATATGAGTACTCTACTACTCTAAAATCATTCAAATATCCAGAGGTATTTGTACTTATAAACATTGATTTACTTATAGCATAGCAGTTCATGGTCAAAGTCTAATATGAAGAATAGTGAATGTACATCCAAAGCTTCAATCACATTACAATATGCTCTATCTTTATAGTTAATTGAATTCAAAGTGCTCCTGTCCGAACGGATTAGTGGGTCGATTGTTTAGTATAACTTGAGCTCGGTGCATCATGAAATGTTAAAGCTAATAATATAAGGCCTTTCGCTCCCGGCCATCGATTGCGATAAAGATGAATGTCTTGTCTTGAATGTCGGGTAGTGGATTGTCAGGATACCATTCAATTTAGACGTCAAACGCATCGACATTTGGAAACTGACAACAATTTACTCTGTACTAGTACTTTAAACGAACAATTCTTGTATCGATAAATGCGACGATGATTTAAAAATGATTTGGATAAACAATTTTGATCATATTTTGTATTTAGATAAGGTTTTTCTTTTTAAATTTATTATATATATATGAAAGTAGAGCATAGCGGTAGTTAAATGCGGTCGAAATGCGAGCGCTGCGCAAAATTTGTGGCGTAACGCTTGTTGACCGTATTCGCAATGATGAGGTTAGAAGCAGGGTTGGTATGAGAGAGAGCGTCGGTGTTAAAATAAGAAGAGGCATGCTCCCTTGGTTCGGACATGTAAAAAGAATGCAGGATGAAAGAATGACGAAGCAGATATACAATGCAAAAGTGGAAGGATGTAGGAGCCGAGGAAGGCCAAGACCTACCTACCATGATCAAATTGGTCGTGTTCTATCAGAAGGTGATGTGATAGGAGCCTTAGAAACCGGCGAGCGTGCATGAAAAGAGCAATTAATGTTAGAGAAGTGAGTAGGTATGTAAGGATCCAGTCACGTGGCGCTCGGTTCTCTCTGCCTACCCCGTAAGGGATTTCGCGTGAAGTTATAGATATATAGATAGATAAGGTTATGTTTTTTAAGTTTATTTATATCGCTATATTTCCTAACAAAAACGGAACTTTATCCAAAAATTCACCTTTTCTGTGTTAAATCGCGTTTTTTTTCATGCCGGCACGCATCAATTATGTACAGTTCATCAAAGTTAATGTATGGATGGATATATTCTAGTCAGCATACAAATACTTTATTACTCACATTTTATGTGACTTCTACAATGATTATGTATCGTCTAATAGCAGACGTATACAACGTCGGAAGGCATACAACCACACGGCCCACCTGATATAAAGCGATTACCGTAGCCTGTGAATACTCGTAATACAATAAGCGTCACTCTCGCGATGTCTCCTCTGATGCTAACACAGCAACTCCTTGGGAGATTACTGGTGGCCTCACTTACACGCAGGATCACAACAACCCTCTAAGGAGTTGTTATTTGAGTGCGGTTTTTTGTGAGGTGGAGGTACTTCCGCAAGCAGTCTGCTTTAATGCGCCCTACCTCTCTTAAAACATCCAGACCAAGACAAACAAACATGTTTATGTTGGTGGGAATCGAACCCACGAGCGATGGTGTCAAAGTCGCGTTATTAACCGCTGCACCACCGAGTTCATCAAATCCATATAAATCTATATAAATGCGACGATGATTTTAAATAATCTGATTATTAGTACTTACAGGTCTATTTCTGAAGTATGATGCGCTTAAAATTTAGGTCATAATGTCAATTTGTATGGAAGAAAAAAGTTCAAACACTTAAACATTGCCTTTATTCAAATGTTACATGTTACATATTTGATCTATAACTTTCGGAACTGTAAAGTTCTTATCGTTTTTGACAAAAGTATTTTTCAGTATTGCTTGTATGATCATTTATAGTCAAGTAGAGAAATTTCCAGAAATAATGCTGTATTGACAAAATAATGTCGTGTGGGAAATTTTATAAACATTTGACTTAGTGTTGATTTGAGTACAAAGATGTTACTAAAATACGACCACGGACAGTGCTAGTACTGTTTATGGTATTGTCACAGGCGACGAAACTTGGATCTGTTGTTTCAAGCCCGAAAAAAAAAACAGCGGTCTTGTGGATGAGGGATCGAAAACGAGAACAGAACAGACTAACAAAGTTGTGGTAGACGAGAAACGTAGTGAAAATAATGATTGTTTTATTTTCTCCCCCACGGGTCTTGTTTGCTCAATTCCACTTGAAGATCAAAAGAAGCATTAATGCGGGCTGGTATACCACTATTTGATTACCCAACGTGATTATCATGAAACAGACCGATGAACATTGAAGAGTATTTGAGAGACATGGGCATAACCTTATGGTGACCCAGTATAAAGTGGCTCTTTATCAGCCTTCAAGAGGTTCCCGTCATGTAAGCCAAAATATATTTACCTCTCATATCTGTTTAAGTCTTTTTTTCTTAGCGTTATCCCGTTTTCTATACCTAAGCCTAAGGATTTGGCAAAGTTACTGATTTTCACATGAAGAGACTGCCATTAGACCTAAACACACAGAAGGACCAGAACATTCTTAGGTTAGGCCACTAGACTTTCGACTTATAATTTCTTGGACGTGTGGGTTTTCTCACGATGTTTTCTATCACCGCCAAGCTAGTGATAATTACAAATATGTGTTTAATAAATCCAAAAACCTCTCATAACGTTAAGTTTTACATTATAAAATATGAAACGTGAAATTCGTGTAGTTTACTGTACATATTTTGTTTAAATAATATGGTAAAATTGAGAAACGCAAGGGATAAGATTGTTGTTTATGGTTTATACAAGTATCCACCGTCCGCGGTATGATATTATGTAGGTATCTACTTATGCAAATTACAAAATTCCTATCTGATTATTAAGTGGTTATTATTCAACGAGACTGAGTTATCTTCTCCTTGTGTTTTATGTATTTGCAAGGTAATTCGATGCAAACATTGTAGGGATGCAAACTGAAACGATTAAGAAAATTATCTGGCGAAAATTGACAATAAAACATGATCATAGGCAACCGTAGATTGAACTATGCGTATTACTACAAAATTTTATCTATCAATAACTTCACGCCAAATCCCTTACAGCATAGGCAGAGAGGACGGAGCGCCACATAACTCAGTCCTTACACACTCACTAGCTTTTTTAAACGTTAATTGCTCTTCATGCACGCCCGCCGGTTTCTAGGGCTCCTGACATTACCTTCTGATTGAACACGATCAAGTTGATAGGTACCTAAGTCTAATTTATGCTTTACATAATAAAAGACTTCAGTGGACCAACGGGCTCACCGTCAGGTTAAAAAAATATTCTTGTCGTCGACGACTAACTTTAGAATTTTGACAGAAAAATAAAATCGGCGTTGAACCCGTCGAACATCACTTCCGAAGGCCATTGATATTGACATCAATACCATCAATGCGGAAGTAATGTTCGCCGACGGGTTCGACGCCGATTTAGACTATGAAATATATACTGGATACGTGGTCTGAGCTGTATGGTGCATGTACGTCATTAGTTCTTTTTTTTTACGCCCGACGTAAACGTTGCCCTACAAAAGAAGGACTAACCCACCCCGAGTGTGTACCTTCACTTCATCATCATGGAGATATTTTTTTTATACCACTAAGGTGGCAATCAAGCATACGGCCTGCCTGAGGTTAAACAGTCACCGTAGCCTATGGACATTTGCAACACCAGGGGCGTCACTCATGCGTTGCCGACCCTCTAAAAACCTCTTCACGCATTTCTTGAAGAACTCCATGCTGTAGTCCCTTGGAAAAACCTCGGCTGGGAGCTCATTCCACAGCTTGAGTGTTCTCGGAAGAAACACTCTGTAGCGCACCGTACGCGACCATTGCGGTTCAAGTGTGTGAACTCCCCGCCGTCGACGAGCGGTGCGGTTATAAAAAGTAGCTGTCGGCATCATTTCGAACAACTCTTCAGAACACAACCCGTTGTACAATCGGTAGAACACACAAAGGGAGGCAAAGTCTCTCCTTAAACTTAAGGGTTCAATACCGTGTGTAAGCTTAGGATTGTCGACAATTCTCACAGCTCGTCTCTGAATCGAATTACATGGTCCAAGCTGGTATCCAGGTGCTCCCACCCAAAGGTGACTGCAGTACTCCAAGTGCGGTCTGACTTGAGACTTATATAGTATAAGCCTTTGCCCCGCACTGAAGTACTGCTTAGCCCTGTTGAGCACACCAAGTTTTTTCGACGCCAGCTTGACCTTCTCCTCCAGGTGATTTCGATATTGCACATCACTGGAGATCTCGACGCTAAGCATCCTAATACTTTTGGTGACGGTAAGAGGTGTGTTCTGGAATTTAGGAACCAAACCTCCACAAGGGAACGAGGATGTAGAATGTAGAATGTTTGCACGGCCTGTATAATAAGTGTCCCCGGTGCTGTCGTCCGCATAACAATGAATGCCATCAATTAACAACATATCATTGATATGCAGCAGAAACAGCGTCGGAGACAGTACTGAACCCTGAGGGATGCCAGCATTGATATCCATACTATCGGAGCATCCACCGTCAACCACGGCTTTTATGCATCTGTTGGATAAAAAGCTGGCGCCCCATTTGCACTAACCCTCGGGCAGCCCGTATGATGGTAACTTCGATAGAAGACTCCGGTGCCAGACCCGATCGAATGCCTTCGCCATATCTAGGCTGACAGCCAATGCCTCACCTTGACTCTCTATCGCCAAAGCCCAGCGGTGTGTAAGATACACTAGAATATCACCAGTTGAGCGACAATGTCGAAAACCGTATTGACGGTCGCTAATCGGCGACAACAAATATCCTCCCGGACGAATAAGCATTCCCCTGCATGACGCACAAACAAGTGCTCCAGTTTGTACCCGGGGTAATTCAAGTAAGAAGTGTCGGCCGGTGAGGATATTTGTGTCTCCGTGAGGAAAAGAATGGTCGGCCGCGCGGTTTCCAGGTGATGATGGACCGCGTTGATGTTCGAGTGCAAACCCCTGATGTTGCAAAAGTCCACATACATTGTGGAAGGGGTGGCCGCTGTGAAACCATTTTTCCGTTTTTTTTTGCTTTTTCATGTGTGATGACTGTGATGAGGTGAATAAAATAAGAGGTCGATGAACAGATAGAGTGAAGGACAAAAGCGCGGTGTCTTTCACCACAGTACCGTGCGGGTAATGCGGTTTGCTGGCGCGGCGGGCGGAAGGGCCCCCGGTCCCCCCCTGCTGTAGCAGCCGGGTCCACCCCGGTCTCCTCCGGCACGACCACTGCAACCGGGACTTTTGACAGGCTGGCGGTTCAGCCTCCCGGGGCGGAGATTAAGTGATCCCCGGGTTCGGGAACCCTACTAACCTGCGGGCGGCCAGCGGTCAACCGTTTCACCGGGTCTCCCTGACTGCCGCGCCAGCCTGCCGCGCCCACACTGCTAGAGACGATTCGACATCCACCGGTCCTTCCGCTGTCCGCACAACGGCTTCTCAGTTAACTGGCGACCTTACTCACGCACAGGAACACAACAATCCTTCCCGAGTTGTTATTTGGCTGTGGTCTTCTGTAAGGTGGAGGTGCTTCCCCAGATGGATATTTAGAGCAAGAAGTCATGCTATGCCCCCCCCCCCCCCCCCCGCAACAGATATAGGGTCGGAGGAGGTGGAGCACAGCACGACTTCTCGCTGGATCCTACCTCTCTTAGATAATTGCGTTCACGTTTAAACTCATACAGTTACGAGATGGGGCTTCCTCATCAAATACCAACAACCCTGACAACTCTCTAACTCACTTAAACCGCAGCAAAAATTATACAAAAATATAGGTATCGCGAAAATATTCTCGACTTAAATGTACAATAAATTCGGACACGCAATTTTCAAAGCGACGCCACTATGTCGCAACTTCGCAAGTTAAAAAGTATACAGTTCCCCAGAGTGTTCCGTTTTCAATTTTTGTTATTGGTTTTTTAATTATATTACCAGTTTCAGTTCTTTTAGTGTATCCCACGTATACTCGTAGTGCTTGTTGTCAACAAATTCATGGACTAACTTTCAAATTGGACCGCAAAATTCAGTCGAGAAATGTTAAATTGTTCGGTTGTACCACCTACGTGTTGTATCTGCTGAGGTCACTTATATTGATTGCTAATAATTCATATGATTAGAGTTTTTATTTATTTATTGTTAATATCTATGTCTGCAGGCAAAGAGACAACCAAGCGCCATATGACTTGGGCCGTGCACACCTTACTCGTTTCTATAAAAGTCATAGCTCTGTTTTTATACAACGAATTAATAGTAAAATGAATCTGCCATACGTGTCCAACCGGCAAACGGGATTAATATTATTGACTATTGATTAAGATACATATCAGAGTGCGATACGTCGGGTTGCGTAAATGTCTTTAGACATGCAAGTACCGTGATCTAGATGCTCAGCTAATTGCAACAGGCTGCTATGTCTAAACATGACGAAGTCTAATTAACGTATATAATTTGACCTTGTTGTATAGGAAATTATTAAAACACTAGGTTATAGTTAAGTCGAGTTGCACCAAGAAATATTTGTGTGAAGAGGTCTCTTGGTTTTTGTCTAGTATTATCATTGTCATTGCACTCTCTTTTTTACATTTAAATATACGGTTTAAAAATACACTAAAAATGATAAGGGTAACCTGGCGTTAATAGAGCGAAGGTCCAAGCTATCAGTGGTTAGGGTCCCAGAGTGAGGAACCTCATTGAAGTACCTCCTACTAAATCTGGTTTTTAACTGTTTGAACTTAAGAAGCTAGCGCCGACTGATGAGCGAGAGCTTCTAAAGGTAACTTGAGACTCATTGGTATAATTCCGTTCATTGCCAGGCGAATTATACAATGACTATTTAGTCATCCCTTGAGCCAAGTTATATGACTGTTATGATTTGGCTCACGTTATGGGAAAGGTTCTCTTTCTCAGTCTTCTTATTGTTTTCCGTGGTTAAAAATGAGGTATGGCGACATTCATGAATTTCACGGCACATCCCGCGCCCTACGTCCATCTAACCTAACCTATCTTAACCTAGTGCATACTTGTAGTACCTATGACATATCACACAAATCTTTATAAGTAAAATCCACAATATCGATTGGCTTCTTCATTCCGGATCAAAATATTTATAAATTTTTGACGTCGAATACCAAAGTAACTCATTATACGTCATATACTCCATAAATAACAATCAATTGTCACTGGACTCAAATATCAACACATTACTACTACAACAGGTTCTAAGCAGTAATTTCGTGGGATGTTGATGACATAATAAAGTGGACTTTCATATATTTAATTGTACGCATCATATAGTAATATTTTCTATAGATATCTCGCTCCGTTTACAAAAATGATAATATTTTTTGAAGTAATAACTTCCTTTGAATGAGCTATTTTTGGTATAGGAAAATATATTGGGTTCGGGTTACGGACATGCTAATGCGTGAACCCATCACTGACAAACTAACATTATGTATATCTACATCTACGTATTGACTTTCTTTTTTGTTGGCAGGCTCCGTGACTGTCTAGTTTTTTATTTAACCACTATGCCCACAGATTTGACCATGATTTCTATTAGTAGCTATGTAGTTGTGTTTTTATACGAATGTATATTTTTCACCGGTGAATAGCAAAGTAACTCATTCATTATACTAAATTTTTATGCGTATACTGAATTAAATAAATTACAACCAACCATCACTGGAGTCAAATATCAAAGTGAATGCCCTTACAACTGTCTAAGCATTCGTGGGATTTGTTGACATAAAAACGTAGCCTCTCAATTATATATGTATATTTTATTGGTATCTAAAGAAATCTAGAGGCAAAATGTCAGAAGGCCCTTTCGCTAGTTTCGTTCCCTTTTCAATAATGGTAGTTAGTAACTTTGAAGTGGAAACTTGTTCAGACGTTAATGATACTAAAGAGTCAATGCATCACAAACATGTTAATGTTAACAGTATAATTTTCAATATCTATGCTTTAAGTTTTTTTTTCGTCGGCAGACTCCACGACTGCCTATTTTTTATTTAACAGACATGTAGAAAGTATGCAGGAAGAAAGAATCACGAAACAGGTATACGACTCGAAAATAGAAGGATATAGGAGCCGAGGAAGGCCCAGACTTACCTACCATAATCAAATTGATCGTGTTTCATCAGAAGGTGATGTCAGTAGCTTTAAAATTGGCTAGCCTGCACGAGAATAGCTATGAATGTTAAAGTAGCGAGTGAGACTTGAAAGGACCGAGTCACAGATCACTCAATAGTTACACAGATTACTTAATAGTTACTTCATAACGAGTCATTCATGTGGCGCTCGATTCTCTCAACCTACCCAGTAAGGGATATAGATTATAGATAGACATTTTTGTTTTTTTTCTGTGTATATTTTAAAACAGTGAATAGCAAAGTAACTCATTATACTAGTTTTTTTATGTGTATATTGAACTCAATAAATTACAATCAACGATTACTGGAGCCAAAATATCGATGCGAATGCCCTTACAACTGGCTATAGGCATTCGTGGCTTCGTGGGATGTCGTTGACATATAAATGTGGTCGGTCCACCATTTACACGACAGTCACGGACCTCTAAGTGATTAGTATCCATAATAAAATGAAACCTGCCAAGTGTGAGTAGAGACCCATTATGGTTTCAACAAAAATCCGGGAAAGAAAAGATTAAGGTTTTTATTTAATCACGGCCTACAAATATACATAAAGAAACTGCGTTTGTATATAATAGACATATATGTTATAGTATTCATTTATTGTTGATTAGCTGAAGCCCGCGGCTTCGCGCGCATGAGATTTATACTTTTAGTAGCCTTTATATCTCTATAGACCTCAAATTCTTTCTGTTTAAAAAAACAAAGTTCAGGGTCGTAGATGCAACCATAGAGCGATTCAATTTTCACACAGCGCCATCATTTCGAATATTAGCTCGGACAAACAAACAGACAGACAGACAGACAGACAAAAAAGTTAAAAATGCGTATTTAGGCTTTGGTAACGTGACAATAATAATATCAGCTTAAAATAAAGGCTTTATTTTAAAATCACAGACAGGCACTTCAATTTTATTTATATGTATAGACTAGTCTCCCGCTACGGCTTCGCACCGTCGCACTTGTATATAGAAGGATACATTTTCATACCTTTTTATGTTTTTGGTTGTTATTGCAAATTTCGCAGGGAACTCTAATTTTGTTTAAAAGTACTCGTATATACCCCATGTTACTTACTCGCTGATAATGTAGTTTTCTATGGATATTCTTTAAATCGGTCAAGATTTTATTTGAATACTAGCTTTTACCCGCGGCTTAGCTCGCATTTATAAAAAAATTTTTTTTTATAAATGTATTCTATTTTACTTCTGATACCTCCGAGAATATGTGTACAAAGTTTCATGATGATCGGTTCAGTAGTTTTCGCGTGAAAGCGTAACAAACAAACGGACATTCACATTTATAATATTAGTAGGATAGGATATCTATTACAAATAAACATACAAAAAATCTAATTCTTTTTATTTTTAGCATACTACATTACGAGTATATTGTCAATTTCAAATCTATCTTATACTAGCTGACCCGGCGAACTTCGTACCGCCTCAGGATCAATAAATGGTGTGTTAACTTATTAGATGGTATAAATTCTTTTAATACTTATTACCCTATTCCGGACGAAGACAAATCCAAAAACACAAAAATCATAAAAATCGGTCCAGCCGTTCTTGAGTTATAAATGGTGTAACTAACACGACTTTGTTTTATATATATATAGATCATATTATAAGTTCGGCTCTTGCAGCAGACACCTTACGTAAAACTAACATACCTATTTGATGGGCTCTCATTTATTTGAATTTGAAGATAAAAAAATAAATGGCATATTCTGTGGTTACGGTATTTGAAGACAGATTATTATGGGACCATGTCAGGGCATAAAAATAAAAAAATAATCAGTCTCTTTTCATGTACGGAACTCGCGTTGAAATATTTCGATTGATTTTATAATTCTATTTAAAAGTTAATATAACTAATCTATTTAGGTCCTATTATACTATTCTTTTGACGAGCTCGGTGGCTCCGTCGTCAATGACGCGACTTTGACACCAATGCTCGTGGGTTCGATTCCCACACAAGACAAACATTTGTGTGCATGAACATGTCCGTTTGTTTTAGTCTGGATGGTTTAAAAGAGGTATGGCGCAGCAAAGCAGCTTATCTGGGGAAGCAACTCGACCTCACAGAAAACCGCAGCCAAATAACAACTTCCTAGAGGCTTGTTGAGTTCTTGCATGTGACTAAGGTCACCAGTAAGCTTCGAAGGAGTTGTTGTGTAAGCAGGCAGAGAAGGCATCGCGCGAATGATACTTAATGTATTACAAGCGTTAATAGACTACGGTAACTACGTTTCATCAAGTGGCCCGTATGTTTGCATGCCACCCGACGTTATATAAAAATTGTTTTCGGTCAATATTTTACAAGAAATGTGCAAATTTCAGTTCTGTACATTTCCGTTTACGACAAGAAGGTATGACATATAAACAGACAGACAACAGAGCGTCATTAATAGAGTTCTCGTTTTCCTCTTCTGGCCTGATAGCCTAATCATTATAATGTTTATAAACCATGAAAATTAACTAAATTTAATGACGTTATAACTGCATGAAATAGAGAACTTTAAGACGCTAGCAAGCTTTTTTAACAGCAAGTTCCGTGAGATGAATTGCCACACAGGACAAACTAGTGTGTGCATGAACACAATATGTTCTCTTGATATGAGTGTTTTTAAGGGAGGTAAGGGGCATCGAATTTGCCCGACTGGGGAAGTACCTCCACCTCCCAAAAAAACATAACCAAAAAACAATTCCTTAGAGGATAGTCGTGTACCTGTCAGTGAGTCAGTTTACCAGTAGGCTTCCAAGGAATTACTGTCTTTAAAGGAGAGGTGGTATCGAGCGAGCTATATTTAATGTATTACAAGCCTTCATAGACTATGGTAATCGCTTTACAATCAGGTGGGTCGTATGCTTGTATAGACTATAGACTATACAATGTAGAGATATTGTAACGTCGGATTGAGAAACATTTTTTGTCTGTTAAAAAACGTCCTGGGAATCGAACCCACGAGCTTTGGTGTTAAAGTAGCATTGCTAACCACTCCGCCACCGGCCTAGTCATTAACGTTTTTGTATAAATTATGTAAATTATGGTCCATAAGTATTAATGTTTTGTTTCTTGTTTATTACAGGTAAGTAATCTACAGAAGAATTTTCCAATAAAACAGGTGAAGTAATATAAAATTAAATGGAATGCATTACAATATTTAGACATTATGTAAGTCTCTAAATATTTAATAGACTCAAGCGTTTTGCGAAAGTCTAATTTACATGCAATATGTTCCAACCTGCTTTGTATGCTTCCGCGCACACTACACTCACGCGCAGGGACGCAAGAAGCCTCCGGGGAGCTATTATTTGAGTGCGATTTTCTGTGAGGTTGAGGTACTTTAAGATGAAAAAACAACATGATGAACAGCAGAGAGGTAAGTATGTAAAATTAAAAAAAAGTATTAGATCAAGGAACTAAACATATTTTCCTGTAAACTATGAATGAAACTATGCCATATAACTATTTTTTCTGATTGCAAACTTCAGAGTTTGAAAAGGGAAGGGGGATAATTTAAAATATATTGCAAAAACAAAATATCGAAGAATGTGTTTATTACAATTTCATGACAGTTCTTCATGCGTGACTTATTTGTAAAAAAATACGAGTTTACTCTAAAGAGTAAACTTTAATTTTTTTATTATACTATACATAGATAATTAGAGTAAGAGTGTGTGAGAGAGTTTATTACATTATATTATACATAAATAGAGTTAGAAAAGTGATCTAAAGATCACTCTAATTTTGTTAAATATTCATATATTTTTGTACGAATATTTTTACGCCAGGCCACCTTGCAGGGTCAGAAGAGTAAATCGAGCGCCATAAGATGCAGTCGTTAAATACCCCACTAGCTTCGTTATTACTTATAGCTCGTTTATGCATGTAAGTTTTTCTTTTTTACTAATTTTAAATGTCATGTGTAGGGGTCAACATGTTACGTAACTATGCATCACTTCACATATGTTAGTCAATTTTTTTATTTATTTTTTTTTTTTCTGACAAATTACACAGCGCCATTTAGCCTCAAAGTAAGCGAAGCTTGTGTTATGGGTACTAAACAACTGATAAACATACGTAAATACATTTTTTTTTGTAAATACATACTTATTATACATAGAAAATACAGACCAATACAAACAGACATGTTCATGTACACAAATGTTTGTACTGTGTGGGAATCGAACCCACGAGAGTTGGTGTCAAAGTAGTGTAACAATGCGTTTCACCACTGCGCCACCGAGCTCGTAAAAATGATTTATGCATGTAAGTTTATATATATATATATAACATTTGTTAGTCTAATAATGTCCGAGATAAATGCCCGTCACAAACTGATTGGAAGTCTTTTACATGACTGGATTTATCCTTTTGGGTTACAGATAGAGCCCTAAAAATTGAAAGAATACATTGATAAACATTTTATTACACTAATATAGTATTAATTTTCCATCTGTTCTTAACTATGTTAAGAAGTACCTACCTAGATATTCCTACATCCTTGCGTGTATATCTAAACTAATTTCTATTGAAATCAGGTACAATTGCCATTGTAACAAGACTGTTATAAAATGACATCTGAGATCCAAACAGAATGTAAGCTATACATTAAACGCTATGAGTATGTAGTGTAATTAAATTCTTGTATAGATTACGCAATGTGCAGAAAAATATATTTGTAGACTACAGAATACAAAATGTGACACGTACTACAGCGCAAAACTAAATTAGTACGTACAATAGTGTAATTTTAAACTTTCACGGATGTTTATATCACTATTGTAGGTAAGGGTTTTACTTTTCTATTTTCCCGATATTCACGGCGTGACTGGAGACGGCAAGCAGATATCAGTCCGTCTATCAACTTATGGCGTCTGTAACGTCGCCGAAATATCGGGAAAATAGAAAACAAAACGCGGTAAGTCCCGTACCTACCATAGTAAGTACTATAGTAGGCACTAATTATAGAAAGTTTTGTTCTACGCTAATGATAGTGACAATTAACAGTCGTTCACGAGTTCAGTGTTTTATGTATGTATCTGCTTACAACAACTTGTTACATGTGTCCTATGAGCACCAACACTACACATATGCACATAATAAACAATCTTTTGCGAATAGAATTTTCTATTGAAAGGGAATTTAATCTCCTAACGTGGAAAATGCTAGTTCGCATGCACCGATTGGCGACGGAAGCACACAAATTTGTTTGTTTAGATTAAATTACCTACAAATTTGACGTTCTAAAAATCACGCGTGAAACGGTGTGATACCACACCGTTACCGATAACCACAATACAGTTTAGATAAAAATAGCTCACAATAGGTTTTTACCTCCACCTAACAGAAAACCGCAGCCAAATAACAACTTGGTTGTTGTTGATGTGTTTCTGCGTGTGAGTGAAGTCACCAGTAAGCTCCTAACGAGTTGCTGTGTTAGCAGACGAGACGGCATCGCGCGAGTGATACTTAATGTTTTACAAGCGTTCATAGGATAGAGTAACTGCTTTATATCAGGTGGACCGTATGCTATTATGCCTTCCGACGTTATAAAAAAAAAATGTAACCGCCGGTTTATTAAGTCCATTTAGACCCCACAAGTAAGAAATAGGAGAGATTAGAAGGGCTCCGTGACCATATTCGTGGCAACGTGTTTCGTGAGTAGCACACCTCGCCATATTTTAAATATTAAATGGAGTCATTACGGTTTGGGTAGAATTTGCAATTCCTTTAAAAGCCGCTCAAGTGCGGGTCGGACTTACGCTTCGGGGGCTCCGTACCCTTTTCATTGCGTACTTACATGAATACTTTAATTTTAGTTACGCAAAGGAAAGGATAAATAAAGCTTTTTCTCTTATTTTTATGATATTCGTTTGACCGTTACAGTTTAACTGTATAATAGTACACTACTGTAAAAGCGCAATATATAAAATTTTGTCACATACCTACTCGTACTTACTTTGAATTGCAATATCTCGGAGTTGCACTTCGGATCGAACAAATCTTGAACATTTCCGAATGTTATAAACTTACGCCAATACGTATGGTATATTACTTTTTTATACATATCATCGGAAGCTAAACAACATCACTAAGTCACTTTTTATTCTAAATTGAACTTTAATTGTAATAGATTTTTTTATACCACGTCAGGAAGCATACAAGCATACGGCCAACCTCATGTAAAGTGGCTACTGTAGCCTATGAACACTTGCAATACAGTAAGTATTACCCGCGCTTGCCACCACTGCATCTAAGACAGGAACACCTTAGGAACTTACTAATATCCTTACTCACTTGCACGAATACAATAACTATACAGAGAGTTGTTATTTGGATTCGATGTACTGTGAGGTGCATGTAGTTCCTTGCTGGGCTGCTGTGATTGCACCTAACTCTCTTAGAAATACCCGCAGCAAGACAAGCAGACATGTTCATGACACAAATGTTTATAGTGTGTGAGAATCGAACACAAATTAGCAATGTTACCTTTACACCAATGCTCCTGTAAAAGCATTACTTACTAGCATCAGTAACCACTTTAGATTGTCAAAATAAAAAAAAGTATAATGTATGTGCTTATTCAGAAACCTTTTATCTAACCTATTTCAGTTAGTTTTTTAAATGATATTTTTTGGCACATAATGTGTGACATATAAGAGCTTATATGTCACACATTATTTAAGAGAAATATATACTATATAATACTGGTGCATGTGGAGGTAATGTTACATAACTACGCCAAATTTCATGATTGTATGTCTAACACTTTCTGAAATAAATGGTTAAAGCAGACTGATTTTGCGACACGGAACAATCAATTGCATCAATATAAGTACTTTCTCCCTTTTAAAATCAAGTAGTGAGTTAAACAGTTCTTAAATCGATGGAAATTTACCCCATTACACATGCGAACAAGGTCTGAAATATTACGTATGCCTATTTCACTTATGTGATACTGAAAAGTTTTTAACTACATAGAATCTGAGTGTCATAGACATTTATCTCAGAAAATACTTTTGAGTTAAATTCACAAGACAGACTGATAAACAGACACGTGACTGATCTTATAAAGCTTTCTTTGTGTCCTTATGGGTCACCAAACTGACTCGATCTTTTAAATATATTTTGTATATTATATCATTAGCACAGATATAATTATATACATACAAGTAAAAAACAATCCCAAAAGAAATAATGTACCTACTTAATAATATTTGAGAATTATAATTCATAGCCTTATACTTCAAATTATTTTATTATTGACAATGATCATTATAATTATAAATAGTTTTTACACAAAAATTTGACATTTCTTGTTTGTGGTACAAAAAATGTGCAAAAGAAAATATTTTATTATCGGGCATTTATCATATTTAATGATTTCAGACATTATATAAAAACAGCGGGTTTTAATGATTCTTTCTTAACTGTCTGTTAAACTGTAATTTCAATAAACATTATGTGTCCTTGACTTTACAATTTGTAAATAAATCATTAATGAACTTAAGATATTCTTTATCATTAATGTTTTGGATGATATGGTAGACGTAAATATATAAATATATATTTTTTGTATGTGATGTATGTGGATATTTATGGTATGCGTTAAAGAAACGTATAAATACTAACATAATAGCTAGTTAGAATCAACTCCTTCATTATATGTGTGTCTATTTCAGATTAAAGATATGTAATCTGTGTTACATAATTAATCAACTCAAAATTAGCACAAATTAGCCAAGTAGTAATATTAACATTTCAGTTGTTTTGGCGTAATAAAATAGGAATAAATGTTTCTTAATCATACAAAGGTAGATGTCCACATGTACTTAAAATCCTTTGTTTATAGAAAACACTTTATTAATCTTATTTTTAAAGACGGAAGGAGCAAGGAAGCCCTCAAATACCTTACAGATCTGGTTTTTGGGGCTTCCTTCCCAATATCGATGGTAAACATAGTTGCGTCAAATTTGGGACTGCGTACATCCGCAAATATTTGTCTGGAATTATATTCACTTTACAGGGACAAAGGCTTCTCAATTAGGTTTCGGAGTTTCTGTACCAGGTAGATGTAGCGAACAGGTACTTACAATGTACGGAATATTGAAGCATTCAAGTCAAAATGGGTAGAATAAGATTACTCTCGTATAAACATGTTGTTCTCAGGATATAACTTGAACTGAAAATTTTATTTGACAGAGAAATTAATTAAGTACAGACTATTAGTATTAAAGTATGTATTATTATGATATTATTGCTTACAATTATCGTTACGACGTAATACCCTATCGGTTTGGATATACTAAGTAACTCAAATTATATCTAGAAAATAACAACAGATTCCTTACAGATTTATTATTCGTAGATTGTAATCCATTTCCACGCCTGGACAGTGACTATTAGAAGGTACGAGGAAGAGGTTTAAACTGTATAACGGGTGTTGTGCAATCGGCCCTAACTGGAGCACAGCGTTGAACATTCACAATGCATCCTGGATGTTAACGTGGCCGTAATATGTATTTTACATTAAGTACTATATTGTTATATGCGTATAACTTCTGATACTTTGTGATGCCTTTGTTTTATGTTCATTTAAGTTTTGGCTACAGAACAGCGACTATCAAAGTTTTTGTACTGTGTTGTGATTGTGATATACATGACACATAATATTGTGTGTCGCGAAATAAGTATAAATGTTTGATAAAAAAAGTTTTGAAAGCTTGTTCATCAGTTGCTGATGTTGTATGATTACGAGTGAGTGACATTACCAGGATGTTGCTACGATATAAGCGGCAGTGGCAACGAAAAAATAGTACTACTTCTTGTATTGCGAGTGTAAATTGGCTATGGTAGCCGTTTCTCAAACAGCGTATTCTTATTTACCACGCGATGGAGTATTAAAAATATATAGAAAATAAACCAAGTAATTTGAATGAATTTACATTTTAAGTAAAAGATTTTTCAGTGTACAAAAATAACAATAATGTCAATGGAAAACCAAAAATTAATGCATACAAAAACATTTGTGATAAATATAAATTACACTATAAAATTCGAATTTTAATAAGATATACTAAACGCATGTTAAATAACTATTAACTTGATATTAGTTTGATAATAGTACATGGGCGATTAATTATTTTCTATTTGTAAAAATAGTAGGTACCTGGGCGTTTTTTATGCTTCTTTTTGTGTAAATAACGTTCTTTTTAGGAAATACATCTATACAGATGAAATTAAAAATCAACAACTTATCTATACCTATACAAAAATAGCTGACCCGGCAAACGTTGTTCTGCCATATAAATTATTTTTTTCTAATTACGTTTTTATATATTTTTTTTTATAAAATATACTTTTCAATCTATTCTCATACCTACTACTACCTACCAAATATACAAAAAAAACATAAATATCGGTCGAGCCGTTTCGGAGGAATGCGAATACAAACACCTTGTCTTTTATATATAAGATTTACCTTTGCTGAGATACATTAAATATTATTATACATGTACTTAGAAGAAATGTTCCTTTCAAGTAATAGGATTTTACGCAAATTAGGTACATAAGTAGATATAATTTAAAATATGATAAATAAATGTATGTATTTCGGCAGGTCTCGAGAAAAGAGTTGTGAATCAAGCGGGTTACATTGAGTTACAGCAAACGGTACAGCAAAGTGACCGAATCGAGAGAGGTATTCTCATATTTCTTATTGTGCGTGGCGCTTTCGTTAACTTCCCATATACATGGCCTAACAAAGTTAACTTCACAAACCTTGCAGACGTAATGTATATAAGGTGTAACTAAAATTAACTATACAAACTTTGCAAATAAGTTGTATGTCAATGTCCACGCTCAACTAAGAATCAGCCCCAATGGCCGTAGACCCTTTATAATACATCTTTATACAAAAAGAAATGGTTTTCGTAATACTTGCAACATGTATTAATCTACAAAGTTTATTCAGATAGTTTTTTTACACCTTATATGTTGTGCCATTTATGAAAAACTACAAAAGTTTGTAAATAAATCTGTTAAGGAGGTGTCCATGTCCAACCGAGGCTTAGCTAAGCGTCAGCCGTGCTGTGGCCATTGACGTACCGTGACACGTTTGTTAATTGTTTACCTTTGTATGTTTATCGTAATGCGTACAAAATATACATTACATGCATAGTATGCGGAGTTAATTTTGTTAGACCCTATAAACTAACTGCTGTATAAAATGTCGCTGCGTGTTTCCACTAAAGTTTTATCTGCTCCCTGAATACGAGTTTTATTATTGTCTAGTAGGTATAGAATTAATACGACGCTGAAACGTCGATGGATTCAAAAATGAAAATGAGAAATTTTAGAACAGTCTTAAGTACTTGTGTACTATTTTCCCGATCCGTTTAATATTCATATATATATATATATATATATATCTTCATGTTTATCTATTTATTATGATAGATTGTAACCAAATTAGCTACATTTCGGTGAATATTGGCCCTATTAACGATATACTGTACTCAATTAATGAGTGACGTCAAGTCATTGCCAAAATGATTACATAAGTGCTACAACTGTCCTCAGTGTGCCCTATACCTTAATACTCGTAGATATTCTGACTATATAATATCCTGACAGTAAGTCATTTACTAAATTAAGTGAAATTCAATTTGCACAAATTTAGTATAACTACATGAATTATAAAAAAAAGCTGCATAAACAAGATTAAGATTCTATTGCATCGGATTTACTTTTAAGTAATCAAATCTCACGTTTAGGGGCCGTGTAAAGTTAGTGGAAACGAGCATATAATAAATAAGCAACCCATTGATTTCAAACATTATATATTGGCCATATATACATAGGTGACGTTAGTTTATAAGATCGTGTTGGATATAGAAAATAAAGCAATTTAATTAGAAAGCTTACTAAAATAAGTGATAAAATAAGGGTGATAAAACACAACATATCGAAGAATAACATTTCGTGTCGACGCTTGTTTTAACGTCTCATTATCAATAAATAACGCAAGTAAAAATGGTCTGGGTTCTCACAGATGCAGAATTGAATAAACAGGACATGACAGCGACGTCATGTTACTAATACAGCACATACTCGTCCAATAATAAATGTTGATACATACTAATCTGTATAATATACATTTATGCTAAGTTTATGTTACTAATATTATAAGTGCTCTTTTGATGCAGTTTTAATTCAAATTATTGTGTGGAAATAGCTTGAATTCGGAAAAGGAGATAAAAAAATTGGACCGTGGTCTAGGTGTAACTGGTTTGGTAATTTTAGTTTATAAGTAATTGGTAGCAAAATAGTGCACTATAAAACAAACAAAAAACAAATTAGTGAATCTATCTGCATAAATTGTTACATATATAGATATATAAAACTGTGATTTTGCGAACGTGAAATAAGATGCGTATTTTTAGGTACAGTGGCTGATTCGTTGAAAAACACATACAGAAAATTGTAATAGGTCTACAATGTCAAAAAAAATAATACCACAGCAGCTAAGATTCCGCGAATACTATTACGAGGTACGAGGTACCTCGGACAAAACTTCCTTCAGATGTCGGTAAATTAACATACATACATCAAAGGATTCTATCACGATGAACTTCGCCTGCGTGGCCACACACACACACACACGCAATTTTGTGATACCCGAAATACCAAAACCTTAAAAGATTAATTCACGACGCATGGTTGTGAGTTAAAAGCAGTGCGGGTGCGTTTTGTGCAATTGACGACCTTGAAAAAAAGAGACTCCTTTATGACATTATTAGCTACCTGTTAAAGGCAGTATCTAAACAAGAAAATAAAGCCAATGGATACTGGGACTGATGATATTTACAATGGCAAATGGGTTATTAGTGCTTCTCGCAATATTATGGACAGTTAGCATTCACTATCACTTTTGCGCGCATTTTCCTTAATTTTAAATGAAATATGTAAGTATTTGACGCTACTCTATAATAGGTTTACCCTCTACTCTGGAATATAATTACTAAATTATTCACCTTAATTTACTGTGTTGTTAGCTTCTTTTCAAATATACTTTATCACTTAGGATATTTAGGATAATCCGAAACACATCTTCTTTTTTTTTGTTTGGCCATTTGTACTATTTGTATAACAATAACAACTAATAAACACATTATCTATCGAAATATTATATCACTATGTTTCGGACTCTTTAATTTTAAATGAAACAACTTAAATGATTAAACAAGTACAGAAAATGTCGAAGAAACGAATGGATCTATTACCAAAGCAATATTTCGAGTAGAGTTAATATGGCGAGGTTAGTTATAAACAGACATTCAATTTACATTGACAACTTGAAGTTGTAAAAAAGCTTGAATAAAATGTAACCCGACTTTATTAAAGTCCATGCCTGTTCTCATATTTTTTTTTCATGACTTTTATCATCAAACCTACATATTTACCTATATATTATGTAAATCTTCACGCCAGACACCCCTGACCTGTTGCCTGGTTACCACTAATAGAGCTTTGAACTTCTAGGAACATTTGCCCTTATGGCTGACTGATAACTGAGACAAGTATCTTGGGGAAAGATAGTCTGTGAGCTGTTTTCTATACATAGGTATAGGAAACAGCTCACAGACTATCTTCCCCCTATATATGAAGTATATATGAAGTCGGTTAAAAGACATATATTCGTCCCGCGGTAATCCGGGCCCTGTCTAGTTCGGCGCTCCCTGTAATCCGACATGCATGCCAAGCTCACTCATCTATGATAACGTCGCCAGATTGGGCGATTTGACATCGGTTAGGTTACCTAGGCTCTCCAAATTTCAATTGGCACCTTGTCTTTTCTCCAATTTTAGTAATTTTGACAATACTTTGAAGCAAAATCGCCCCGCATATTGTGCGCGAATTTGATTACTTGAAATCTCAATATGGGCGACCTGTTTACTCAGTTTAATTTTGGGGCCAGTGTAGACTGATAACTGTCGCATTATAAATGCCATAATTGTACGAGTAGAACATTTCGTATCTATTTTATTTCACCTTTGTTACAGCTTATCAGTTTACAAAGTACTCCTATTCCACAGCCCAAGAATTGAATAAACACCCGGCGCTGCAAAAGGGTTGTCGGTTTAATGTGGGTCTACACTGTAATAATATTGCTTTAAAATACGCAGTGTTCTTTGTGCATTGCTATTGCGGCAGCGCTGCCAAGTTGATTCATAGTACCCGCAAACTGCTGACATATATTTAATGCATAGATATATAATCCCTTGACAATTCCGTATACCCACATACATACATAGTGGAAAATAAGGTGAAAAAATTAGCAGGCATTGGGTTTACAAGTGCATAGTACCTGTGTGCAAGACTAGTCGGAACACATATTCATGTCGTATGTCGAAATGATTTTTGTTTAGCAATACTATGATTACTTAGTGGTTAATAATATGGTCACGTCAGGGGCGTGTATCAATATGAAAATAATTTGGTTTGAAGCGAGAACAATTTATAACAGAGTGGTTCCGTATTTATTATGCTATGTGCTCTTTTCGCCAGCCGTAATAATTAACAGAAAAAAATAATGCCCACTGTTACCCCTTTTTTGTAAACATTAATAAGTGCAAAAATTCTGTGCGATTTAGTTTTGTAATTCCTCTACTTTCGTAAATGCCTTAAAAAATCAAACATATCAAAACATATTGATAATATTTATCCGTCCAATAGATTTTCAAATAAAGGCATGACTTGATCGAAAGGTAATTTAAATAACTTTCGATCAAGTTATCCTTCAAACAAATCTATATTAAACTCGTTTATACGTTTTGGAGCTGCAATGCCACAGAAAGACACGCTGATACGCTGATTTGCTGAACAGAACACATTTTTGCTGACTTGGAACGGGAGTTACCAATGGGAGTTAAACAAGGCCAGTCAAGTTTCTTTTTTATATCAAAATTTGCTCCAAAGTGCTCTGTTGTATATAGAAAATACGAGTCAGTGGGTAAACTAGAGTCACGTGATCAACAAGCAATGACAGCCCGAGAAGGCTAGAGCCTCGGCGTTTCGATAAACTGTCTCTCTCTTACCAACGTCTACGCATAAGACGTTTTTGTCACATTCATTTATAATCTTTAATTGCACGAGATAGTTATTAAAAACCGTTTAATTCGTCTGGAGATTTGCATATATTTTCAATATTAATAAATAAATAAGCTATTAAAATTTCAGAATGCCTAAAGTATATTTTTGGTGTATATTAATTAAATACATTCAGAGGTTAGGTTATATTTTAAAGCCGAAAAAATCTGGGATTTTTATATCTGGACTATACATATGCTAAAATAAAAGTTGAAAAAAATACAAGATGCCTAAAAAAATTTTTCCGGTTGATTTTGGTGCGCATTTCATATGCTGCGCAGTTGCGAAATAACCGCAATCACCTGCCTGACTCACGGTTTAAGGTACTCCTATTCATCAGATACAGTTTTTCGATATTACAACTTGCCAAAAACACGTAACCAAAATTCGTGGTCAGTTCTACGACTAGTATGAATGGGACTCGCGTTCGATGGTGCCATACTCTACTTGGACTTGGCAACAAGTTTGTTAATAATGTAACGTAATATGAAGAAAAATTCTTGACAACTTTAGTTAGGAGGTCTGATTTGTTGATGATTTAGATTAGCACATTTTATAGCAAATAAATCTAATTAATTAGCCCGCAACCTCTTCCGCTCGTATCCCGGTATCCCATAGGAGGCGCTACATTCTTTTTTCTTGACTTCTAAGGGCCGTATTGTAATATGGAATAGTCTATATACCTTCATCGAGAATTGGCCTAACAAATGCAAAAATATTTTTTTAAATCCGCCTAGTACTCGTAGTTCCAAAGATTAGCGCTTCAAACAAACAAACTCTTCCGCTTTATTACATTAGTATTGATTGTGGCCGAAGAAAGTATGATCCTCGATTTATTTTCTTTATTTAGTGACAAAGTTTTTGTAGTTCATTACAGACAATTTAAAAATTTCTTAAGCTGTAGAGTCATATACATGAAAACGTAATTAAATCGATTTGATTACAAATAATTAGATATATCAGATACTGAAGGTATTATTAAGTTTTTAGTATTATTTATTTATTATTTATTTATATTATTACTATTTCGTTGGAGGGCATGCTCCGTTGGTTCGGACATGTAGAAAGAATGCAAGATGAAAGAATGACGAAACAGATATACAATGCGAAAGTGGAAGGATGTAGGAGCCGAGGAAGACCAAGACTAACCTACCATGACCAAATTGGTCGTGTTTTATCAGAAGGTGATGTCAGGAGCCTTAGGAACCGGCGAGCGTGCATGAAAAGAGCTATGAATGTGAAAGAAGCGAGTGAAGTGTGTAAGGACCGCGTCTTATGGCGCTCAGTTCTCTCTGCCTACCCCGCAAGGGACCTGGCGTGAAGATATACATACATACATATACATACATTTCGTTGATTAAATAATTTAAAAAAGCTAATGTTAATAGTTCTTCAAAATTATAAATTCCGCGAGGCAATAGTAAGAGTAAGTGAGCATATTTTTTTAAACAACGTCAGAAGGTATACTACAGACAGCCCACGGGTAAAGCGTTTTCCGTAGACTATTAACGCTTGCAATACATTAAGTATCATTCGCGCGATGCCACATCTGCTACTAACACAGCAATTCCTTAGGAGCTTAGGTAATAGTAACCTCACTTACAGGTCGGAACACATACCAACAATAACCCGCCAGGGTATTTCGCCAGACGGGTTGCATTGATGCGTCCTACGTCTCTTAAAAAAATACGTATTACGGTTCATCGCTGGATCACATTTCTCGGATCGGATCATTTAAATTCAATTCTAAAGTGGATTAAAAATACTTTTAATATACTTGAGAATTTAATTTTACTGATCTTTTACTTCCTCGTATAATGTAAGCTTTTAAATGATAATTTATACATTTCTCTACACGATTAAGCCATAGCCTATCACGTTTATAAAGATTATACAAATCATGATATGAAGTCAGTTTTGAATATAGACGTCAACAACCGAATGATAATATTCGTAGGGCTGTCACAAGCATAAACGGAAAGTAGTTTATAATGTGTCGCAATCCATCTGTATATAAGTGGGATGAACATGACGTTAAGATGTATGCATTAGCATTTCCCATTATCCGCGCTCTACTTTCCCTCCACAATGGCAGCCTAAAAAACGAATTAACATAGCCACCGTTGCATAAACATTCACTCGGCCCTAATCTTTAAAAAAATACACCGTTTGTTTCTGGATATTTTTATAGAGTTCTGGATTAGAAATATGTAATACTGTTATAATCATAGCATATGTCTCCAAGGAGAATGAAAAATGATCACAAAGACCAAAAATGTTCTAATAGTTGAAATGACGGTTGCATATCTATCTCGTCATCAGATCATAGCCGTGTGTGTAGTGACGTAGTGCCGCCTCATTCTTAATTCAAATAAAAAATCGTTTATCCACTTAAACAGGTAGTTATTACAAAGGTGTGTAGATCTTGTCCTTGTCTTGTCCTTATAAGTTTCAAAAAACTTTTGAAAGACTTGTCACATGTTTATTAATGATTCGATTCAATGAATTGGACGCCAGTAAAGATTAATCATAGGTACCTATGTTTGCTTGCTTATCCACAGTTGCTTAATCCTTTTCAATGATATTTCTTTAATGATAATCTCTTAAGTTTTATTTTTTATATATTGTTTGTATATATATATACTAACACATATAGCAGAGGAGGTTTTATGTTTGGACGCGCCAAACTCTGGAGCTGAAAAAATATTTTTGCTATCACTACCCACATTTTCAGGAAGGCCACTCAACATCGTGACACTTAGAAACCGAGGAAAAGAAAGTAAGCAAGGAAAATACCGGGATACACGCGGACAAACTCGCGGGCTGCAGCTAGTTTAACATAAGAGTGAACAAATAATGGTCTGACCACAATTGTCCGTACATAGACTGCACCATTGTCCGCTAGCTACGAAACAGTGTCATCAGATATGTAGGTAGTTCATTTCATTGTTTGCCAGTTGAAGTACGTATTTAGATAGCAGCTTTTATGAAAATAACAAAGTTATGTCATAAACTGCTTACCCAATATGTAACATACACAAGTGGTTGATAAAATCTGTCAATATGTAATATGGAATAGAGCCAGTTGAACATTAGATTCATAACTAACGTTCTTTTACTATTACAGTTTTTGAAGACTATGTGGCTACTCGGGTTTATTAATTTACTAGTGTATGTATATTTTGCGGGGTAGGCAGAGAGAACCGAGCGCCATAAGACGCGGTCCTTACACACTTCACTCGCTTCTCTAAAATTCATAGCTCTTTTCATGCAAAGTTAAAATACGAACAATTTGGTCATGGTAGGTTAGTCTTGGTCTTCCTCGGCTCCTACATCCTTCTACTTTCTCATAGTATATCTGTTTCGTCATTCTTTCATCCTGCATTATTTTTACATGTCCGAACCAACGCAACATGCCTTTTTTATCTTAATACAAACAACTTTTTTTCAGATCAACTCTCACTCTTATGTCATTTACTAGTGAATTAGTAATTCGCAGCTTCCATAGTACGTGCTAAAGTTTACGATGTTATTGTCGGATGTACCTAATCATACAATTACATTGCACAGTTTCCGAAGTTCATTCGATATAATACAATAGTGAAATGTTCTAACTTTGCGAATTTTTTGGTATAAAATGATAAATAATAACAAATAAATGAATAAATATTGTCAGACAAATTACATCTACACCCAAAGTAAGCGAAGCTTGTGTTATGGGTACTAGACATCAGGTAAATATACGTAAATACATTTTTTTCGAACCTACGAGCGTTGGTGTTAAAGTAAGGTAACAGCGTTCCACCGAGCTCGTCATCTGATGTATACTAATATGCATTATAACTGAATTTTTATCTCAAATAAACATAATATTTTTCTTATCTCACGAATATTAACCGGTCACTTGAAAAGCGTGCGCGGGAATGCGGTGAGTGATTTTTTTTCCTTTAATTTTGCAGTATAAATTTTTGTCGGTGCTTGACTACGAATAAATAATAAGTCAATGTGCTTGGTATTTTTCTTTCATATACTGTATTCACTATAACTGCGTAAAAATAGAAATTCCTTTGTAAATAACCAAGATATAAACAAGTTAAAACAATGCCGGTCAATGATAAAACGATCGATGGAAACTTTTACATCATTAGCTACTGGATTGATTCTCAAATGATATTGGAGCAGTTGCTAATAATATATTTCGTGAATCAGTCGACTGGCATCATAAAGCACAGATATAAATTGTACAGTCAACATTATGTACAAATGTGCTGACATATGTTGACATATGTTGATTGTTAATAGATTCAGGCGTTATTTTGCGAAAGTCAAATCTACACGCAATTTGATCCAACCCGCCTTGTGCGCTTCCGCCACCAATTAGTTCATGCGGCCTAGCGCCGGCCGGCACGTACCCACTACTGTTAGTGCGTGCAACATGCCGACGCTGCCATGGCTGCTCCGGTAGTCTCTGCCTCGGCTGCTGCGGTCGTCCGCCATCTGGAACAGAATCCGCATGCCCCCACCACCACCGTCGCTGCCACGACTGGCCTGGTCGTCGCTGCGACACGTGTTTCGCCTCTCCACGAGGCATCATCAGGCGTTGTAGACGTTAATCGTAAGAATAACATGCTACAAGTGTGTATATGTTAATTGTACAATTAAATGAGATTTGTTGACTAGGAGCAGTGATAGCCCAGTGGATAAAGAAGCGACGACGTATTGACCTGGTGCCCGGTTCCAATTCTGGCGTGGGAATGTATCACTAAATTCTTGTTTTCGGATCTATGTACATATTTGAAATTATCACTTGCTCGGCGGTGAAGGAAAACATTGTAAGTAAACCCGCACGCCAAGAAATTATAATTCAAAAGACTTGTGACCTAACCTAAGAAAGACCTGATTTTCCCTCTAGGTTGTAGAGGTCTGATAGCAGTCGCTCCATGTAGAAATTAGTATCTTCGCCAAATCCTTAGGCTTAGGTAGCGGACTCCGCCAACCGCAATGGATTAGGAAACGGAATAACGTTAGGAAGAAGAAGAGATTGACTATACAATTAAGTGTGTATTTAACTTGATTTTTTGGCTACAGCTTGAAATCTTGGCTTTAGAATCAATTATATACTTTACTAAGGATCCCTAATAAGCTAGGCCAACGGCAATAGCTCAACACTCGTTCTTGTCTTTTTTAGTCTAGAGGCGGTGATTTTGACATTCTTAGTTGAAGTTTAATACAAGTGTAAGATCTAGTCATTAATCATAATTTAGACCAATTGGTACATACACGAGAATCTAAAAGAAAGGATGACAAATATTAGATAGAAATGTTTGCATATAAATAATGCAGTAAAGTAATACAGTTAAGTGCACGTCAAGCTTTGAAATTTGTGTCGCTCTTATTCCGTACGCGTTAGGAGGTACAATGGCACCTTAGATTGATCGGTTCTCAAATACTACGTTATATAGACGAGTCAACTTAGCTATAAATGTTATCGTCTATAATGTGCACTTAGAAATAGAGAATTTTTTAACTAGAATTGACCATACGCCATAGCATGCCTCGCGTTCTCGCCCAAGCCCATTCGCGGTATGCCTAAATAGCTGACCTGAAGTTTTATATGTAGATAAAAAGTTCAATCGTAATATGTTATTACATTGGGTGTATGCGGCTCATTATGCCAACCTCCTGCAACAAAGGATATCCTGGTGAAAGAGAGGTAGGTCAAATCAAAGCAGAAGACCGAGACCAAATAACAACTGTCGGGAAGCGTGTTGAATTTCAGCGAGTGAGTGGGGTCTAGTGAAAAGCTGCGGGTACGGCGAAGCGCGAGCGATACTGCTTATGTTGCACGTGTTTATAGGCTACAGTGCTCTATGTTCTCATTTGGAAGTTATGCCAGACGGAGAGGCTATTGACGTTGCGACGGAGTTGAAGCGTGTATCAGTCTTGTAGCCTGTCTATGATTGGACTTATCACGAGCTACTTCGGGTATGCTGAACCGTCATTCCTAGTCGTTGATTTTTGATGACAGTCTAGGCTAAGTAGAATTCAGACGACTTGAATACACTGAGCTCTGAACGTTCACAAATTCAACAATAGAGTAGCGTGGCGAAGCACTAAACCCAGACGACTGACTGAACCTGTTTCCCAGCAGCGAGATGAGTGCGGATTGATATAGGCGGGGACTGAGTTGATGCCATAGAGTTTTTCTTTTCGTGTTGCCAATATCGGCAGTATGAATTAATGCATGATATTATCATTAAAAATAAAGTCGCAACGGAGTCGTATTTGTACATGAAATATGTTGTTTAAATAGTGATGCAGCTGAACTGAATATCGATACATGGTCTAAAAATTATTTTTTATTTTTTTGACTGCTAAGGTGATTTTTTTTATACTACGTCGGAAGGCATACAAGCATACGACCCACCTAATGTAAAGCGGTTACTGTAGCCTACGAAAACGTATAATTAAGTATCACCTGCGCGATGCCTCCCATGCTATTAACACATCAACTCCTTAAGAGCTTACTGGTGACCTCACTCACACGCAGGAACACAACAACACACTTTGTCATTTGGCTGCGGTTTTCTCTGAGGTGAAGGTATTTCTCCAGGCGGGCTGCTTTGATGCGCCCTACCTCTCTTAAAACATCCAGACCAAGACGAACAGACATGTCATGCACACAAATGTTTGGCATTCGAGCCCACGAGCGTTAGTGTCAAAGTCACGTCATTCACGACTACACCACCGAGCCCGTCAAAATTATTACTCAGATTGAATTCTTACTCTCTCTGATTGATTTATTACTCAGAAATCGAATTTGGTGATAGTTCATATTTAGGGTCAATAATGACGCTACTTTTGTATAGGAAATATTTATAATCGTTGCATAATATTTGACAGTTTTATACCCACTCAGATGAAGCCGAGTTGGTAGTTCTTAGGTACAGCTAAGTTCACGTTGAATTTTACACTTTCACTTATGTACCGTCCTTATGCCATACGTAACAAGATTTACAATCGTACTTCGAGTGTTCCATAGTTAAGCGTGATATTAGCGGTAGCTGTAGATCATATATGAATACGTCAAAACAACAAAATGAAGACTAAAGCGACGCTGTAATTTTAATTCAATTAAGAACGTATTTTAAATAGCTAACCTTGAAAAATTCCAAAGAACCAAATAGCGTAAAAGGTCCAATGCCAGTAAAAGTAGTCATTTTAACCTAGATTTCAACGTTGTGGGGTAAAAGTATTGCACAATCAAAACGAAATTCACTCGTAATTATGCGTCGTATAGTGCAACACCAACGATCTTCTATAAAAATAACAAGGACGGGTTTCTTAACTGCAGTTATTTGGCCGATAAAATGCATTATAAGCAACAACTTCTGAGTATATTTGGGTTCATCTGCCGGTGCAATGCTGTGATGTTTTATTATGCTGTGTTGCAATATTCACTCTGACGATCTGTTATTAATTTTTTTTTGATTATTAATCGATTTCAGGTCTATCATACGCATTACTGAAATTGTCCTTTATAAATAAATAAATAAATATAATAAATAAATATTGTCGGACAAATTACACAGCGCCATCTAGCCCCAAAGTAAGCAAAGCTTGTATTATGGGTACTAGACAACTGATAAACATACGTAAATACATTTTTTTTTGTAAATACATACTTATTATACATAGAAAATACCCAGACCAAGACAAACAGACATGTTCATGCACACAAATGTTTCTACTGTGTGGGAATCGAACCCACGAGCGTTGGTGTCAAAGTAGCGTAACAGCGCGTTCCACCACTGCGCCACCGAGCTCGTCGTTTATATTTTTCGAACGCCTCAAGGCGCGCTATCATGGTTGCTATCATCATATTATCAGGCAGTGTAATTTATTATTACTGGGTAGATATTTTTTTGTACAACTAGTTTGGATAAATAAATAAATAAATAAATATTGTCGGACAAATTACACAGCGCCATCTAGCCCCAAAGTAAGCGAAGCTTGTGTTATGGGTACTAGACGACTGATAAACATGCGTAAATACATTTTTCTTTTGTAAATACATACATATTATACATAGAAAATACCCAGACCAAGACAAACAGATATGTTCATGCACACAAATGTTTGTACTGTGTGGGAATCGAACCCACGAGCGTTGGTGTCAAAGTAGCGTAACAGCGTGTTTCACCACTGCGCCACCGAGCTCGTCAAAACACAGGATACACAGGATGAACAGGATACAGGATACAGGATGAACAGCCTAGCAGATAGCATGCAACCCTGTTTGACACCAATTTTGACATCAAACCAGGGTGACATGCCACCATCTATACGCACACATGCTGAGCAATCCTTGTAAGTGGACTGCACAGCACGAAGCAGTGAACCGTCAATCCCATATCTCGGCAATACGTCCCACAGTTCTTTTCGCATTTTCGCACAACCCTATCAAATGCTTTCTCAAGATCCACAAAACCGAAAACCTTCTAGTTTATGGCCAGATGCTTCTCCACAATATTGTGAAGCGAGAAAACTTGATCCGTACATCCCCTTCCATTCCGGAATCCTCCTTGTGCGTCCCACACAGCATTTCGTCGAATTTCAGTCTCATTCTCCTTTCAATCACCTTTCCATATACTTTTGCTGCGAAGCTGATCAACATTATATTTTTTAATAATATTAATGTTTAAATGCGAGTGAGGTGTGTAAGGAACGAAACCTATCTGCCCGTCCCGCCAGGGACTTGACGTGAAGATATAGATTTTTGTTGTACCTTCTCGTAATATGAAGAAAGTAATAATCGACATATTTAAGACACAATTAATTTGACATAAGAATACCTATTATTAAGGTTAAATCAGAGGTTACCGCTTCAAACCTAACCAATTACCAACTCATTAAAGATTCTGTCTCCAATTTGAGACTAACATATGCGATGCTTAAACGCCCGCTGCCTGCACTACTACCCGTTTGGGAATAGGTGTAATTGGTTTTGAAATGTTGGCACCGCAGCAATTACGTGTAGTTGGCACCGAGTTCCATTCAAGAATTAAGTTACAAAATTTATCGATAGCTTTTAATGCTGTAGATGTGATGTAACATAATTTACTGCTATCATTAATTGTGAAGAGGAGAGGATGTCTATATTATCTGATAATTAATACTGAAATTAACTCAACACAATGTTTAGTGTCAATGCCAACCGTATATACATTTATAATAACCAACCAATTTACCAAAGAAGGCATACGCATATTTGCCGCGACAAGGGAAGTGGACTCCACTTTCACAGAATATCGCACATGAATAATAATTCCCGAAGGAGTGTTGATGAATAAGTTGCTAAGCTATCAACGGGAGTTGCAATGTGCGAAAAAAACTCCTTGCGTCGAAGCATGTATCCGATCGCTCAAATGGCTACGTGCTTGTTAGGGATACACGATATAAAAAAAATCTAACGCAACGAAAGCAATCTACCCCTTAATTGGCATACCTGCCTAGTTATAAACTTTAATGAGAAAAGTTGCGCTTGTTAGTTAAACATTTTATTTCCCCGTAATCAAACTATACGTGTACTCTATTAGATGGGAACAGACGATTACATTACATTCGCATCCTGCAGCTGGTAACACAATTTCATTAATATTATGCAGCGAAACCAAACTGCCTTGAACGGCTTTCTCTGAATAAAAACCGGATTCCGTTCAGACTAGAAATTATGAGTGATAATAAGTATACATAATACAAGCATCTTCGCATAATTACTGTCTAGTATTTTTGTTAGAGTTCTGGAATGCGCGCAGTGATATATACAATAAAATTATTTATGATTACATGGTACAGCGTTACTTCAAGGTTACTAATTAGTTGCAAACAGTACTAGTTACTATTCGTGCAAGTAACCATAAGCTACATTAACAGCTTATCCTCAGATAGATAGCACTTAATTAGTTTAATAAAGACAGACATACACAATGAGACATACAACTATTAACAGATGCAATTAGTAGTGGTGTGAAGTGTAAGAGCAGTCATTAGGTAGGCGTACGCTTGTTCGTCACCTTAATAGTACAAAAAAAAAAATAACTTATCCCTAAATTATTGCACAACATTATCGTACATACCTTAGTCTTTATATATCGGTTTAGGCTTTTACGATTGAAATGATGAGTAAAACAAACCTACAGATCTTAAATGCCGAAAACCAAAACGTAAGTATGTATTTTTGTATAACACATGCCAAGTACCGTTCTCTGTATTTTAGAAAGCGGTCTTAATTATATTTATGATACACGTTACACCTATGAACGAGCTTCCAAATAGTTTTGACTAAAAAATTAATCATAAGTGTCATAATATAAGACACAGAGTTGCAGAGATTGATGTTTATCATGCCAAAAATATTAGTGCAAATATTTGCTCCTAACATCCATCTTAAAAACACTTTCTCTTGTCAATAGATATGCGATATGGCATGTTAATCAAGAAAACTAAGCTTTAAACATAAGCGACTAATTGAAAAACAAAGTACCTACCTTTGGTATCTACTTATGTTTGACCATCTACGAGTATGCTGCGAGGTCATGCAAAAAGAAGAGTAAAATATAATGCGCATCACATTATAAATGGTGAATATTAATGCACATCAATTAAACGATTGACGTATTACAATAGGGAATTTTATTTTAACAGCGTGATTTACAAAACGTAATTTGATACATATGTAAATGAACTATTAACACAATAATTTTGTTTCATCGACTTATTCTTTCTCCATCCTAAATCTTTTCACTTGTTCTTTGTACATTTGATGCTTTTCTTCTAATTTCTTTAAGGCACTGGAAGGACGAACACCACCGAAATTTAATAACAAACTTATTTGTACGGGTGGGACTGACGTAGTCTCTGAATCATCTTCTGTATTTATGACATTGAGACCCTTAGACTTAATTCTAACCTTCATGTCCTTTTCATTGGTTAATCTATCGCAATGTTTTTTAGTTTCATAGGGCATTTTTTGTCTCTCGTAGTCGTGACAAACTTTTCGGGGTATTGATTTCTCTCTTAGCTGTTGGTCTTTTACGTTTTGTCTGTCTCTAGTTTTTTGTAGATCAGCAGATTTTGATTTAGTAGAACATATTTTTCTGTCGATTTTGGAAGTTCCTTCATGTAACGTCTTGTTAACCAAGTATGAAACACTTCCATCATTAGTTGAATTTTTACACTTCGCCGAGGCTTCTCTTTCTGTTTTTTTCTCGTTGTCTGCTTGTACAGATCTTTTGTAAATTTTTAGACGATTTTCCATCCTTACCTTTTCAGAGTATCTTTGAAGACTTTTGGCTCTCTCTAATCTAGGCCTAATTTTTTCAATATCGGGACCTAAACCCCCAAGTTTTATATTTTGAATAGGTTCAGCAGTAGCCCTTCTAGCATGACGACGAGGATGAGTCACCTCAGAAATACTTTTAAAGTTGTCATCAGTCATCTCTAGGGATTTGTTTTTTGGATTTTCAACTAATCTTAATTCGTCCTCAAGTGAATCGTCCAAAAAATGTTGTTGATTTAGAAGTTTATCGTAATACATCTCATTATAACATTCTGTATTATAAAAGTCTGCAACAGGATTATTTATATCTTCGCAGAAGCTTTCTCTTTCTGTGTCGCCGAATTCGGGCGATATGGACCGTATTTCATGTTCCTCCATAGTTTTGTCATCATGATTGGTGGTTAACTGTTTCCGAAACATTTCCAGGTACGACACACGTTTTTGTTTAGTATCACGATCTCTGTTTACCAAATAACTACTTGAAATATGTAATTCCTTCTTCATACGAATACTATTTTCGTTCCTTTGCTTTTTTGTAAGCTCTTTTGGAATTTGTATCAGTACATCTTTTTCATAAAAAGGTACTAGTATAGTATCAATGTGGCTATTTCTTCCTTTATCTTGTAAAATAGTTTTTGTCTTGAAATTTTCTTCTAGACTGTCCAAAGATATATTACTGTCAGAACTTGCATGCTTCTCCATTTTACGTGACAAAATGTGGGTTCTTTTTCGTTTGGTTGTATATAAATAAGAGGAAGTTTCCATAATAACAAAATGGCATATAATTTGACAATGTCAAGCAAACCTGTCAAAATATTAAAGTACCATAAATTAACAGTAATTAAGTAAAAGGTTACAACAATTCGGAATACGAACAATATTTCATTATTGCAATTTAATAATGCATTGAAAACAAACAGAATAAGATTCCTTAATATTGTTAATACCCTTCAGGCCATTTTCACTCTAATATGCCTCATGTTGCACTTACGGATTTCATAAATGAGTGGCAATTTCAGTCAAATTAGAGATTAATTGAGTTAGCCAAAGTTAAATCTGAAATGAACCCGTATTTGCTTCAGTTGGCGAAAACGTAGACAAGTAATTAAATACATTTAAAAAGCAATTTATCATCGAGTTATCTGATGAAACAAAAATAGGGTATAAATCGTGGAATGTCAAAGTTAGAGCACGTCACGTAATTTTATTTATTGGAAAGTCTAGTCTAAACGCTAAAATTCGTAAAATGCTTCGTTAAATTTACACGGTACCTATTAATATAATTATTTTGTCTGTTTATAATCTGTAAATTTTTAATTAGCTACGATAGACATAAATTCTTGGTGTATAAAGATATAAAATACCCTCCTTCCTCTCGTGTCTCCCTAACCCCAACCCTCCGCTTATTATTTTGGTTCATTTTTGTGGCATTAATACTTGCTTCAATAGTCAACTACATCAGGAGTTATGATAGACTTTAGCCTGAAACTGACTCCTACCAGAGACTGCTTTATGCAGTTTGGCATCACTGTAAATACCAAGCAATAATTACAGACAGTTCTTGAATGCTGTCTCGAATTTGACGAGCTCGGTGGCTCAGTCGTGAATGACGCGACTTTGACACCAACGCTCGTGGGTTCGATTCCCACGCAAGATAAACATTTGTGTGCATGAACTGCGACCAAGAGAAACGTCTTGGTCTGGATGTTTAAAGAGAGGTAGGGCGCATCAATGCAGCCCGTCTGAGGAAGGCACCTCACAGAAAACCGCAGCCAAATAACAAATCCCTAGACGGTTGTTGTGTTCTTGCGTGTGAGTGAGGTCACCAGTAAGCTCCTAAGGAGTTGCTGTGTAAGCAGTAGAGGAGGCATCTCGCGAGTGATACTTTACATCCGGTGGGACATGCTTGAATGCCTCCCGACGTTGTATAGAAAATATGCTGAATACACGACGTAAATAACCTTTGATAACGCCATAACCCCCTCCTCTAACGTAAAAACTTTGGGTTGTTCATTCACTCGGCTTTGAGCTGGTAAGTGTAAGACGAATGGTTGGCATTAATTTTACCTTGTTTTTATCACTTCAAAATCTTTTTCCTATCAAGACTAAAACATTGCTTATTATTATCGTAATTGACTATTTTGAGGAGTGTTGTACCGGTTTGGAAGCAGATTTAAACCAAATTCGACGTCATTTCAACATCTTCATTTGGATTTAGACGTTACTTTACAAGTTATAGGAAATTTCATCGAAATTACTTTGTGTGCTTCCGCCAGCAATTAGTTCACGCGAACTTGTGTTAGCCGGTACATACGTTGTTGATATGCCTGCTCCGATAGTCTGTGCTTCAGTTGCTGCGGTCGTTGCCTACCATTGCTGGTTTAATATTTGGGCTACGGAAGTGTGACTATGTGCCTTCTTATCGATTTCAACCTAAATGATTGCCTATTCGCCAGCGACGGTGTGTACGCTCTCGTCACTTGTTTGTCAGTGTTTCACCGGGGTATGGTAGGCCAAATTCCAATACCTTCGTTTTAGTTCTTAATCACCATTCTTTCTCACTCTTTATTTGTAAACTAATTATTCAGATTCAATCGATTCGATGTAGGAGTGCACTGCCAATCGTCTTAAAAACTTGCTAGACAATTTTGGCACGTGCCCATTTCCTGGACAAGATTCAGAAATCGAAGATTTAATTTAACTATCTATATCTTCATACCATGTGCCATGCTGTATATTTTTATATGATATTGTATATCTATGTATTTATTATAATAATTAGGTGTATAAATTGTTTCGAAATACATCTGTATTTTATAGTCAATGTATGTATGTATATCTTCACGCCAGGTCCCTTGCGGGGTAGGCAGAGAGAACCGAGCGCCATAAGACGCGGTCCTTACACACTTCACTCGCTTCTTTCACATTCATAGCTCTTTTTATGCACGCTCGCCGGTTCCTAAGGCTCCTGACATCACCTTCTGATATTCAATTTATACTTTACTTATAGTCAATAGTTTATATATTCCATAACATTTCCTTCCCCGCTTACTATATACTATTTATTCTCTGCATCACCCTAAGGATCACGGGTAGATAATGTTTCTATGGTATTAAATCTGCCATGGTATATGTTTATGCATATAGTTGGAGTAAATAAATAATGGTTTCACACGTGCGTAATTTAGGTAGGTAATACGTTATTTTCATCACATTAAAATCCATCAAGTAGTTTAAAAGCACATATGAATGGACGGTGGATGACATTATTTCATGCTTTTTAAAGAAGTAATTTATTAGACGTAAAGAACGTCATGTATAAGTACATAATATCTTGTTAATGTAAACACCTGTACAGAGTCCACTTATGTAAAGTGGAATCTGTAACAATACAGTAATGTGTTTACATTAATAAGATGTCTTCAAAATTCCACCAAGCGCCAACAATCAACAATATAAGTAATGTACAGTCTTGAAAATGTATAGTAGGATACCCGAACAACTTGCTGTGTTATTTTGATTTCCGACATGGAATCACCGCACATGAAAGTCATATTTTGGTCATCATTTTAAAGTTGAGATAAGAAAAACGGCCTTCTCTTTACTGCTCTAGGCCAAACTATTATTCCTTCGGTAGTCCCAGCGAATGACCACAAGGTATGAATACGAGGGGATAGCTCGCAAATCGCTCACCAATACTGCAGACGAACTAAAACTTTACTCAAACTATCGCCTTCTTATTGAACCTCAACGCATCGAAATGTCTGCTTTTGATCAAACTGTTTGTAGCTTACTTGAGGAAATTAGCTTCTAGAGAAGGATAACAAGGCCGATTAAACCACGTAGAAAATCAATTGAGAATGTAGCATTCCGTCCCTTTTATAATTTTTTATATGTGCTTTTCCCCTTGCGGCGTTTCGTCCACTTTGGTAACTAAATTTACGTAACCAGTAACAAGACAAGATTTTTCTTTCGCTGTTTGGTAACTAGTTGTGAGAGAAGAATTATTTTTCCACTTTCATAGATCAAATTATTTCCATTTTTGTAACCCGACCTCATTGGTAAATAAACCAACTAAGGAAAACAGGCTGGAGTAAATTCATAAGCAGTTCTCCCCACGTAATTAGTGAACAGATAGCCGTGATAAAGTTTAGCAAAATCACAAACTTAGCAGAGTGATACTGCGCGAAGACTTTGTAAGTCACCACCTCACCACTTGCAGCTACTCGAATACACGAGCTGTGACTGTATCTCAACTATAGAACTTGTAAGGTCACGGGTAGATCCGGTTTGCTGACGCGACGGCTCATTTATTTATTATTTACCCCCTACTGAAGCAACTGAGTCCCCCCGACCTCCTCTTCCATCACGACATCTGCAACAGGGACTTTAGACAGGCTAAAGTCTCTCAGAGCAGAGATTAAGTATTCCCAGCGTTGAAACCTTACCGCCGCTCTCCTTGCTATCAGCATACTGAATGACTGAAAACCTTACAGAGATGTAAGGTCTAGTAATCTTACTTACTATATATAGAGCCATTACGCACAATATATAGGCTATTACAGAAATATCCTACGCCTATGCTTTCAATGATTTTTAATAGCAAGGTATACTGAGTCGATTCCTACCCAAGATAAATATATATTTATTCTAAATAGGGAATTGTAATGTCATTGTAATAAACTTTCTTGAAAGCTTTAATTTTGTTCTATCTATTTATATCTTGACACCAGATCCCTTGCGGAGTAGGCAGAGAGAACCGAGAGCCACGTGACCCGACTTACATACCTCACTCGTTTCATTAACATTAATTGCTCTTCTCATGCGCGCTCGCCGGTTTCTAGTTAATTTTGTTCTAAGTTTGTATTAATACAATAACTTCGTTACACACGTTCTATTTTTATCCGCTCCGTATATTATTCAGAAAACGTAAGCAGCTTCCACACTGGACTTGTGCCAATGACCGTCCAAGATAACAGATTGGGGGCAGCCACCCTCCACCACCCTTATTAACGTATTTATAGGGATCTCGAAGCTTACGGCTGCATTTTGCATTTAAATCCTTTGAATGTTTCAAACGTCGGCTGCAATTTGGTGAAAATGGTCGGCGTTCATGTTAATTTTTAATCTGGCACTACAGGATTTTTGTAGCCGGAGTTATTTCATTAGCAGTATTTTTACCCGACTTCGACTAAGCTGAAAGGAAGATTATGATTTTAGTAGGTTATGTACACCTATCTATCTATCTATAATTTCACGTCAAACCCTTGCGGGGTAGGCAGAGAGAACCGAGCGCCACGTAACTCGATCCTTACAAACCTCCAGGGGCGTAGCTACTGCCGTATTTGCCGTATCAATTATACGGGGCCCCCGGGCCACGGGGGCCCCCAAAGTGTGTAAGGAAAAAGAATAAAAACTTTCTAATTTATTTTATTTTACAAATGACAAAATTCTATAAAGCAATTCCTTTTTTTCCCGCCTTAAGCGTGCGTTCAAAAGTTGGCAACACTACATCGTTATGGCGGGCTGCGGGACTTCCCCGTTTTACTTACTTCATCTTCAACTCAGCGGGGAATCCCCGGGAATCCTTCATCGATATCGCGATGTACGTGTACGTTGTTGTACTTTGCATTGGATGTTAAACCACGGAGTGCAGTGCACTGTTTATTTACGCGCTTTATATAAATGTGCATTACATTGTAATTCAGTACAAACAATATTGTTCTTCTGGTTTAGCAGTATTAGTAGCGATTTGTAAAAGAAATGAGTGAAAGGAAAAGAGATTATCCCAGCGGCGCTGAGAAAAGAAAAATTAAACAGAAAAGGGACGAGGTTATAAAAAAAGTGCCCAAAATTTCTTCATTTTTTCAGAGACAAGATACTGTGAGTGATTTAGATTGGAAAGGTAAGTACTACACTACTACCCAACCCATTTATTAGGGGCCCGTAGTGATAAACAAGGAAATCTTTTAATTTCGGTCTGTCCATCTGTCCGTCACAAAAAGTTGTCTCCCCCCTCGATTTTCACAATTATACTGTTTTTAGGGTTCCGTGCCTTGATTAAAAAAAAAATAAAATTCTAACTTATCTATAGGATCGATTTGTTTTGTTGTTTGTCTATCAGTCCGTATCGTATCGTTAATTGCGTGTTGAGAACTTCAGATGTGCAGACTCGCTTTCGGGTTCTCGTTTTGTATGGCCACTACACTACGCGCTGCGTTTAAATAGCACGCAGGTGCTATTTAAACGCAGCAGTAATGCACGGACGGGCTGCAGGTGATTTTGTATCTACTAATAGGTACGAGCACAATCCGCGTAGAGTCTGTGTGCGTCTGAACTGAACACTCTCTAACTGTGACCCTTAGTAACGTTATTTATTTATATATAACTCTTTTTAGTTTAGTATCAAAGCATTCGTATTTATTTTTTAACAATTACTCGTTTATTTTTAGATTCTTCTGAAGCATGTTCTTCGTCACATATCCATCCGGAAATAGAAGAAAGCCAAGCACATACTTTATCGGATGTCCATCCAGAAATCGAGGAACCCCAAGTCAACGATTCTGATATATCTGCAGATAATGCAGATTGTAATATAATTTCATCAGATAGAGGAAATTTTGGTGACAATTTAACTGAATACGAACGAAAAATAATTTTTAAATTGGGTCCATTTAAACCACAAGGACCATTTCCAAATGTTTCAGAAAATAACCGACCTTTTTCGGCTTATTATTATTCATATTTCAATCAGGCAGGCATAAAAATTATAAGACCATGGTTATGTTATTCTAACGTTTTAAACAAACCGTACTGTCACTTCTGTTGGTTATTAGCAGATCGTCAAAACAAATCGTACTCCTCTGCTTGGGTTAACGGTGTTTCGGTTAGAAGCAATTTCACACAAACTATTCTTGACCATGAAAAGTCACAGCAGCATATTAGTGCCTCACTCTCTTATAATAATTGGTTGCAAGGAAATACCATCGATACTCTATTGAAAAGTGAAATCGATAGTAAAATTACATTCTGGAGAGATGTACTGCATCGTATAATTAATGTTATAATTACTTTAGTATCTTGTAATCTACCTTTGAGGGGGCATGATTCTGATTCTGGCAATTTTATGGCAATTTCACGTCTGCTATCTAACTATGATGCAACTTTAAAAGAACTTCTTCTAAAACCGAAAGGTGAAATAAATTATTTAAGCCCTACGATTCAAAACGAAATTATTAGTTTGCTTGGTACTAACGTTAGGAACAGTATTATCTCAGAAATTAAAATAGCTCCATTTCTGACAATAATTCTGGATACAACACAAGACTTATCAAAAATTGACCAACTATCTGTAGTTTTTCGATATATCTCGGTTACAGAAAATGATGATAATGTGCCTAAAGAAATAAAAATCTGTGAGTCCTTTTTAGGATTCATAGCAGTAACCGATTGCAGTGCTGCAGGTCTGAAAACTGTCATTTTAAATTTGACTAAAGAATATGGAATTGATTTGACTAAATGTAGAGGACAGGGATACGATGGAGCAAATGTTATGTCGGGTGTGTATGGAGGATTACAAACCCTAATAAAAGAGCATGCTCCAAATGCCGATTATGTTCATTGTGCTGCGCACGCTTTAAACTTGGTTTTGAACGATGCTGTGAGACATGTTCGTGAAGTATCGACTTTTTTCGATAATTTAGAAAAAATATATACTTTTTTTGGCAATAGTATAAAACGCTGGGCTATGCTAAGTGACGATTCATCTGAAAAATATTTGATTACCCTTAAAAAGGTATGTCCTACCAGATGGTCTTCTAGGAACGACGCTTTATTAGCAGTAAAGAAAAATTTTTTACTAATCATGAAAACTTTGTACCAACTAAATTTAATTTCAAATAAAAAAGATGAACGTGAAGAATGTAAAAGTATAATTAACATTTTAGAGAGTTTTGATTTCTTAGTGCTCGTTACATTTTTTTCTTCACTATTTGAAATTATTAATCCTGTTTCTAAAGCTCTACAGCATGAAAATAATGACTTACAGAAATCTAGTATTTTATTAAGTAATCTTTTAAATAGACTGTGCCAATTAAGAAATCAGAATTCATTTAATAGTTTGCTAAATGAATCCAAAGATTTAGCAAAAGAGTGGGGGGTAACAACTGTTTTTAAAAACAGTAGGCGAAAGATAACGAAGCGTTTTTTTGATGAGTTATCACAAGATGAGAGAATTTCCGACCCGGAATCCTATTTCAAAGTCAATGTATACTATTGCTGTTTAGATATATTAATTTCTCAAACTAAAGAAAGATTTCAGAGCCTTTGCAACCTGAGTAGTATATTCGAAATATTACAACCGGAGAAACTCCTATCTTCTTCAAGCGAAGAGATATTAAACGCTTCCGGAAAACTGTCTGCTAAATACAGTAAAGACATCTCACTTAATCTTTGTGACCAATTAAAGGCTCTAAAAACATGCTTAAATTCTGAAATTAAAAAAATTTGTTCCATTAAAGAACTCATTGAATTATTGCTAGTAAAATTCAATAGTCTTGCATCCAGTTTTCCCGAGGTAATCACAGCATGCTTTTTATTCTTGACCCTTCCAGTTACAACCGCAACGGCAGAAAGAAGTTATTCAAAATTAAAACTAATAAAAAATTACTTAAGAACTTCGATGGGACAAGAACGGCTGTCAGACATCTCACTAATGTCCATAGAGGCAGAAACTTTAGAAAAACTAAAATCATCATCAGCCATAAATGATTTAATAAATCAGTTTGCCGAAAAAAAGGCAAGGAGAGTGAATATTTAAAATTCGATTTTTATTTGTAAAATGGGTAAATTATGTGATAAATAAATATTTCTTCTCACAATATTTTTTTTCTTTTGTGAAAAATCTTTACCTCCATATAAGGGCCTCCAAAAAAATTTTTATACGGGGCCGCGACAAGGCACGCTACGCCACTGCAAACCTCACTCGCTTCTTTAGCATTCATTGCTCTTCTTATGCACGCTCGTCTGTGTCTAAGGCTCCTGAAACCTTCTGATAAACATTTGGTCATGGTAGGTAAGTCTTGGCCTTCCTTGGCTCCTACATCCTTCAACTTTTGCTATATATACTGTATACCTGTTTAGTAATTCTTTCTTTCTGTATTCTTTCTACATGTCCGAATAAACGGAGCTTCCTTCTTCTTATTTTAACACCGACACTCCCTTGCAGACCAGCTCTGTTTCTAACATCATCATTGCGAATACGATCTACATGCGATACAATCACAACTTTTGCGCAACGCTCGCATCTCGACCGCATTTATTCTACTTTCATGCTCTCTCTGCCATCAATACATTTGTCACGTATATTTCCTAAATTATGGGTGGTATGCTAACAATGGACATTAAATAAGGAAAGGACAAAGGATACGAGAATTAGGGTCGCAACGTATGAGTGACACTCCTGCTATAGCAATTACAGCCTACCTGATGGTAAGCTACGGTAAATGCTTAGCGCTGGGCATGCTTGTTTGACACCTTAGTCATATAAAAAAGTAAAGGAGACTATCTATCACTATCATTTGAAGTGTCAAGCTATTCCATTAGTTATAGGCTGTATGACATCACTGAAAATTCAACATGACGACTTAGGGCGGATATAAAGTACTCGTAAATACAGCTAAGAGCAGATTACGCTTGTCACGTTACGTACGTTATTTCAACAGTGCAAAGGTCAAACTGTGTCCTATAAAAAATATCGTGTCTGGTGTATAATGAAAGATACACTGTAAAATTATATATATGTTTTCACACATGTAATATTAAAATAATTAGAAACAGAAAATCATAGTACAATAATCTTTATTTCGATAATTCTTCTTCTTAAGGTTATCCCGTTTTCTAGTTCATCAGGATCGCTGGGGACCGCTACCTAAACCTCAGTATTTGGCGAAGATACTGATTTTCACTTGGGGCGTCAGACCTCCACAGGGAAAATCATATTATCTTAACTTGAATCACATTGGAGATAAATCAAAATATAATTTATTAGACTTTGGGGTTTCCCTTTAATAATAAGGTGTTGGTAGTACCATGCAGATTTTTTTTTAATTTAACCATGTAGTTGTAGAACAACATATTGTATGCGTGGTGTATTTATTATATGAGTTACCGCAGGGTGCGTGTATATGTTAATGTACACATCTGTTGCAATTATGACGTATTAAAGATAGTTGACCTGGAAAAGCGTGACGGTGTTAAGATAAAAAGAAAAAGCATGCTCGGTTCGGATATATAGAAAGAATACAGGATGAAACAGGCATACGTACAATGGGAAATTAATAGGATGTTGGAACCGAGCAAGGCCAAGACTCACCTACCATGACTATATTCGTGTTTTATCAAAAGGTGAGGTTAGGAGCCCTCGGAACCGGAGAGCCTGCTTGAAAAGAGTTATGAAAGTTAAAGACGCGAGCGAGATGTTTAAGGACCGCGCCTTATGACGCTTGATTCTCTCTGCTTTCCACCTCAAGGGACTTGGCGTGAAAATATACATACATACATAAAATACTTTCCGATACTTGAATATTTGTTTAAAGAAGTCTCACTACAAACAAGTAATTCGATTACAAATTATCACTTTTTATGTACCCATCTCTTGGTCACTTAGGCAGTCCATACGCTTGTTTGTTTTTCAAGTTGTATAATAAAATTCTAGAAATATTACTAATTATCACATCCCAAATTTGACGTTTTTTCTAAAAACAAACCCTGTCTAAATACTGAACATTGTGTAAACAGCATTGTAGTGGAACTATAGTACTCTTGAACTTGCTACTGGAATAATACACAACATACGCGAACAAATACCGGCCGTGCCCGCTTAGTATAATACCACAAACCAACATACATGTGCAGAGGTTGAAATGATAGAACGCAGGCTGAAATGATAATCCAGTGGAGGATTTTTGTGTTCCTGTAAGTAAGGTTAACAGATAGCTTCTTATAAGATGCTGCTTGCTTTAACTGTTGTTTTGCAAGGTTCTATAGACTGCAGTTCTCCTAATTAACTATTTTACTTGAATTGGCATTATTCAAACTCCGATTTCGATAATTCAATGCAACAGAATATATAAATATTATACTAAAGTTCTGGGTAGTTTTATTTCTTCAGACTAAAACACGATGGTAGCGTATGACGTAGCCGAAAGAAATCAAATACATTTGTACTCGTATTCTGCGATTAGCTACCTACTTTTTCTTTGGATACTCTGAAGATTTAAATTATGATCTTTGGTCACAGAGTATATTATATTTTTACTTTTAACTTTTGGTACTTAACTATTTCACCACCGTATATAATTTCCTGGGAGCTCTCTGAATGAATTCATAAAATAGCCCAGTGTATAAGAAACTGACCCGGTTCGAATCCTGCCATGTACTTGTGTTTGTTTTTTGTTTGTATTTGCGTTTATCGGAATTATGTACATATTTGTAATTATCACTTGCTCGGCGGTGATTGTTAACATCGTGAGATTTTTTAAGAAACCGGCATATCCTATATATTATATTTCGATGAACATGTCTATCTCTATCTAGATCTAACCTAGGAAAGGACTGGTTTTCCCTCTTGGTAATGGAGGTCTGACGGCAGTTGCTCCATGTCGAAATCAGTATCTTCGCCAAATTTTTATGCTTAGGTACTAAACCCCACCATAATAATGAATTACGAAACTGGTTAACGCTAGGAAGAAAATAAACACAAATAGCCTTCCAAGATTAAGGCTCGTTCGTATGGAGTGTAGTATAATATCTAGATAGTTAGCATTTTCAACACATGGACTGGTCGACCAAACAGAGAGATTAGGCTCAAGGTCCAATTTAAGTAATCAAGGCTTGTAAGGTTTTGGCTTTTATTGCGGGGATTCATTTCAATTCACTAACGTGAGAGTCATATGCAGAAAGCGTAAACCGCTCTCTATAGCCCATGTGATATTTTGAATCTATCTCGTTCGAATATCTCTGGTATCGTATCGTCGATATAAATGGCTCTATATGGTCATGGAGACAGAACGACGTTGTAGTACAAATGAGGATCCGTACGGTTTTTAATTGAGAATACAGATTTATAGAGCTAAGAAATTCTTAACGTACAGTACAAAAATTTTTGTTCTACGACAAAAATTGACGAAGTTATGACTGAATTACTAGCGAAGTTCACAGAGTGGCCGTCGAAGTAGCTGTGATGTCACTGTGACGGTCGCCGCCATTTAGCCGTTGGCAACGATAAGGCGCCCAGTGTTTTGTTTCTTTAATTGTGACTTTAAAACAAATTAAGTGTCCGATTTGTGTCTAATTCACTTTTTTAACTATGTATAGATATTGTATAGTGCACGAAATGCACAAACACTTCTATTAAAACGCCAGAAAAACTATTTTTTAACGTGCCGAAAGACCCAAAACTTCGTAAAAAATGGTATTCCGTTGTAAAAAGAGATGATAAAACTACACCCTCTGCCCAGGCTACAGGCTATTTTCCTTGTTTTGGCTACTTCTGCTCTGACATCGGATTCCAATCGTTTGCCTCTATTCATCGCCAGAGTCTCTGGTACAGAGGCACCAAATATTTGTTCAACTAAAGCACCATCAGGACTCTTGCAATGTGCAGCTTCGAGAACTTTAGATGCGGTTATTCTACAATACCTTAACTTATGCCATAACGGTGAACTAGCTTGACAAACTGTTGCTTCTTCTGCTTTGTGACATTCTTCTATGGTGATTTTAGTAGAGCAATAATCAATAAAATCATCTGCGCTATTTATATTATTGCCTTCCTTTTTGTATTGTTGAACGAGATTATGCAAAGACAATTTTTTCAACTCATTCTTTGTAACGTATGCTGATAACTGATTTTTAATAGAATTTTCCTTTATGCTTTGCACAACCGCTAGGAAAAACTGGTCTCCTTTAGTGTTATCAGTGTTTTTAACTTCAATAGTAACTGAGCTGCGAACTATATCTTTAGCTTTTATAAATTTTGTAGTTGTACCTATAGTAGCCAGCTTTGGTTTGGTCCAGTAACATTTATTTTCAGTGGGAGACGGCTCCTCGCTGCGTCTATGGAGCCACATCAAAAATGCTACGCTATAGCTAGCCTCCCTTTTGAGCAGCACAGTCATGACAATCCACGTTCAAACACCTACACCTTCCTACCACTAACAGATTAAATATTACTAATAAGTACCTACATACGTAGATAAATAAGCACTTTTGTAATGTTATCTGATTGAGCTTGCACAAACCCAGCTTCTACTTTATTAGTACTTATATTATATACGTTTTATATTTAAACAGCACAAAATTACACTCTAACAACACTTTATATAAATAAATTGCCAAATATTAGTAACCAAACGCGTCGCCGTCGCAGCGGCGCGGCCGGCCGGCCGCGCTCGGTTCCGTCACAGTGACGTCACACACACCCGCGTACATTAACTTTTAGCGACAGGAATGGCATATGTTTATTACTTAATATCTTCGTAAGTAATGGTCCGATTAGGATAATTCAAAAAGATATATCATTCTTAGTTCATAAAGAATATTGTGAACACTAGTTCTATTGAATTTGCTATAACTTTACTGATCCTCATTGAAACTTATATACAAATTCGTTATGCTAGACTTTGTCGAACGCTTTAGCTGTGCCGAAAAACAATGTGCCAACATAGGGCCTCTTTCTGACCTTTCTTCTCAGTAACTTCCCTTTTTAAAGCCCATATCAAATGTCTTACAAGAATGATGAAAACCATCCATATTTACGAATTAGTCCACAACTTTGACGTAACGCTCCGCCTATCTGATCCTACACTTGCAAATTCTAATTTACAAATTTCCTTTATGAATCTACACTCTTATTAAAGTGTATTTGTATTTAGTAGTTTTAAACATCCAGTTTGCAGTTATCTTTTATTCAATGACCAATTAGCTTATTGCTATTATCTGATTCACAAAATGATGTTTAGGAGTATTACAGGCTGCAGTATGAAAAAATGTCTAGTTTTTGGCGAACTGTGTGTAATTTAGTGCAGTTTAAATCTATTCAATTTGTATTGATGAATGATTTAGAATCGTCGAAATGGTATTGATGATTATACCTATTTGAATTATACTTTTAGTCATTTTAAAGAAATATTCCTTAATTACAAGAGAGGCCCCGAAACAGGCTAAAGTAAAACAGAAATATAAAATTTCTACACTCTACACATTTAAACCATCAATGAGCCTAACCACATTTACAAGTATTACTTACTAACATAATATTTATTCAATCTACTTCAGTTGTTTCTTGAATAAATTTTTCGATTAGAAATATAATCACAAAATGAGATGTAAAGAATATAGATATGCCAAATTTAGCAAGCCGCTACGTAAGAACGTACATAATGATATGAGTTTATTGCGAACATGCAACACGAATTTATAATTAGCGAATCGTAGACTATACGAATCTTCTAGAGTATATCTATATATATACTAGAGTATATCATGTTAAATGATAATAATATAATTTTAACTTTTACATAGTCGCAACTTGCCAGATTTAAATTTATATTAAGTATTAAACAAATTTGCCATGACCATATTGAACGTGTTTTATCGGGTAATGTCAGGAACTCTACAAACCGGGGAGCGTGCATGAGAAGAGCTATGAATTTTAAAGAAGCGAGTGATTGATCTATGTGGCACTCCATTCTCCCCGTCTACCCCACAAGGGCTTTGGCGTAAAGTCACAGATAGATAGATTTAACACTAGCGTCCTGGAATAAGGAAAATCTATATAGACATAAATTTATTGTGTACATTTTTAATATTTGATTATAAACTAACTATACCATTGTTATTTTATTTTCATAATACTTACCTATATATATTTAAATATTTAATCATAACAAAAAGAAGAGTTTGTTAAAGCGGTCATGGTCACAATTTGCGCACGTATATTCTACGTCAATAAAAAAATGAAATTTCTTTTATCTCACCTGCATTCGAAAAGTTATTAGCATATGAATAAATTTTTAGCACTAACATTTGTTATAGCAATGTGAACAACTATAGAAGTTCGTATTTACAGGTGCTAAGGTCATTGCATATGATATGATCTATAGATAGTCCATATATAAGATAGATTTACGATCGTGAGTCACGAATTGTGGTCAATTACAGCTTTAAAAGACATCTATTTAAACGGCCATAAAGGTTATTTTTGAAAAACAATAGCAAAAACTAATTATAATCAGGGTTCTGACACCATGATAAGCATCAGTGGCATATATTTTAAACCGGAACCGAGAAGAGCTTACTACAGCACGAACTAAAAGGTGAACAAGATACTATGTTAGGCATTCCTGACGAGTGTTCAAGGACAGTTGTGGTCGTGGTCACCGCAAGAAAAAAATGATTTATACGAATAATTAACGAGTAATTCGATAGGACAGAAGAAGCGCCGCTTGTCTCAATGGCATACAACAAAGCTATGATTCTCTTAAAACGGTTTAATCTTGTTTTTGTAAAAAATACATCAAGGTAAAAGCGGCATTAATTATCAAGCGTAATTACTCAAGTACGCTCTGACATGCATATACTCATGAACCATAAAAATACCAAACCTGCTGCTATCATCCATAAATTTACGTATTAATGATTGAAATGCTCAGAAAATTGTATGCTATTTGCAATCGATGCATATTTAAGGCTAAATTAGTACATTTTAATTTTAACTTAAAAATAATGTCAATTGATTTTTTAACGCAGATACAAACGTAGTTTAGAAATTAGATTTCAATATTTATACTACGCATTACTGTTTGACTCTCTTGTGGTAATTAGTTATGTGTACGTACGTACGATATTAATATCATTATCACTTTGGTGACAGTAAAATTCTTAAAACTTAGCCTACATCCATTTTCCATTTTAAGAGAAGTAGGGCACATCAAAGTAGCTCATCTAGGGAAGTACCTCCACCCAAACAACTCCCTGGAGGATTGTTGTATTCCTTCGTGTGAGTGAGATCACCAGTAAGCCTGTTTTATGCTAACAGCAGAGGTGGCATCGCTCGAGTGATACTTAATGTATAGCGAGCGTTTATAGGCTACGTAACCAATTTCCATCAGGTGGGCCGTGTGCTTGTATGGATTCCGAGGCTGTATACAAAAAAAAATCAACTTATCAGCAACAATCAAAAAGCGCTGTTCTGCTGCCAACGCAGGTTCCAGAGCTTATTGCACATAACAAAATTGACGATTTGTTATTTGCCTATAATTTCTGAGGAGGCCTACACCCAGAACTGAGTAACCTAATAAATAAATAAATATCAATAAAAGTAATAATAATACTTATTAATAAAAATACTTTGTAATAAAAAAAAATATTTCCACTGTTTTTTACTTAAATTATTAAAATTATGATTTTTGTTTCGTTTATGTAATATATAATTTAATGATATAATTCAAGTTACTTATTTAAAATAATTTGTAAAATGGAAATTTTGTTAAAATTTCTGAAATTTTGTAAATATTAGGATACCTAATAAAGGCTTATTATTCCGCCGTGCTGTAAAATTTTTGAAAGTTCTTTCCTAGCTCTGTCTGCCTGGGCCTTTGTCGATTGATTTATGACAATACACAGTTTGAACTTGTAAAAACTTGGAAATTTGTCACAAAGGCAGCAGGGCAGATAGCCTTCTTCTTTTTTTTATATATATATATATAAAGGCTTATTATATATAAGAGAAGGAGGCTAGCTTTTGAGGAGCTCGATGACGTCGATATCCATGTCGGTCTAATTGAACACACAAGTTACAAGTACAAGCTGTGGTTGATGTACAAGTACATCGACTACAGCTTGTCTATAAATAAATTCAGTCATCTCGAGTTCCTCTGTGTTCAGAAGATGTTAGCCGTTGATCATGGCTGTTTTCGATAGATAACACAGATCAAATTAAGCTAAGAGAGGTAGAGCGCATCAAAGCAGCATTGAGGACTGCTTTGGAGAAAAAGGGAAAGACTGGGGAAGTATCTCACCTTACGGAAAACCGGAGCAAAATAACAACACACTGAATGGCTGTCGTGTTCCAGTGAGTGTATAAGATTAACAGAAAGTTCTTGAAGAGCAAGCTGTATTAGCCGTAGGGGTAGTAACATACAAGTGATGTTCATGTGTTGCGAGCATTAGGACTATAGACGACATTAACAACACGGGTGGTGGTAACTGTGCATCAGGTGGGCGATACAGTTGTGTACTTTCCGTCGAAAAAAGACCTTTCTGCTAAAAAAAATGGCACCATTATAATCATATTGCGTAAGAAGTGAAACATCTTCCAATCACAATAGATTATTGCTACATTCATTGTCGTTTTGGCCATGCATGTGCTTCCAACTATCTCTTCATCATTTATTATAACAACCAATGCCATCTTGTTTCCAATAGTAGTTCACCTTCACCAATACAGATAAAAAGTGATCTCAAGTGGTACCACATCCTGTATCATAGGATGTTACGTAAATATTATAATAATGGATCACAATTTGATAAGAGTATGACATGTTGATAGCATTGATTATAGAGACGAATTTAATTTTGATCACAGAATTATGTAATCTATGTCAATAAACAATATCAGTGCTTGTGGGTGAACAGGACCGAGTTCAGTTGCTGTTTCAGACTATTTTCTTTTCTATCTATTTATATCTTCACGCCAGGTTCCTGTGGGGGTAGTAGGTAAGCAGACAGAACCTAGTGCTACATGACCCGATATTTCGCTCACATTTAGGGTTGCTAATATCACCTTCTAATAAAGCACGGACAATTTGGTCGCGATAGTTAAGTCTTGACCTTCCTCAAGTCCTACATCCTTTTATCCTCATTCATCCTCAAGTCCTATATCCTTTCACTTTCGCCTTCTTCCTTCGCATTCTTTCCAACGACATATGCCTTTTCTTATTTAAGACCGACACTGTCTTTCAGACAAACTATATATCCTGTTTATTCTACTTTCATGCTCTCATGGAAGAGATGAACGTAGAATAAATGCGATAATAACAAAGCACCGCGTTGTTACCACCATCCTTGCTAAAAACAACTCCAAGATATACCGTCTCATTTACTTGTTTTAACAATACACAATCAATCGTAATCTTTGTCTTTCCAATACGCCTCTCTTTATACATTTCTATTATTTTTCAATATTTTACAGTTTCATTTATAGTATCAAAAGTTTAGTTTGAATCAAACATTGTATAAAATACTCAGTGATTAAAATTTGTGATGATTTTTCCTAGATAGCGGTTCTATTTTGCCCACGGAATCCGGTACTATCTTTTGCTTTACCTCTGTAGTTAACTTGATTCTTACGGATGTCATTACAGTATTCAAACGCGGATGGAATATTCATAAACCTGATTGTGTCAAAAATGGTGTTCAAGTGGAAACTAATAACCGCGAGGGACTGGTTAATTGACAATGCGCAAATAAAACTAAACCGCTGGATAAATATACGAGTACTGAAAGAATTTCCGTTACATACTCTAGGAAAGCACAGATAAATCATTTTGGCTGAACTTATGGGAAATTCTCTAGTAAGGACTGTATTGCTGCAGGTCTTTTCCTTGGATATTGTTTATAGGAGCTGTGTAAGTGGTTAACAGTAATATTTAGATCCCACAATTCGTTTTTATATTTTCCCGATTTTTCGGCAACGTTGCGGACACCATGGTCACTACATAGTAATATGAATAATCGTGAAACCATAAAATTATACAAAGAATTAATATGATTTGCTTCACGTATTGGTACATAGAGTATGTATAATAATACACGTTTCACAATATTGCGCTTGAAGAAGACATGTAAATTAATATATACTTATCTATACATTAACAACTTGCTTAGAAATTAATGATCACATTATAATTACAATTTTTCTTTTAACAATTCGGAAATATTCGTTGTGTTCATGTAGTAGGTACTAGTAGGTAACTGATAAATTTCTTAGTCTTGATTTAAAGATGGACCAGGGCAAATCTGTGAAGGGTTTTTGTAATTTGTTAAATATTTTAATAACCATCTCCAAAGCCAATCTCATTGATACACCTTGCTTATACCTTTCTACAAAGGTGCTCGGATAAAGGTACGTACAAACGATATTTCATAATCAAGAGAGATTTCGCCTCCCTTCTCGTGTTCTACCGATTGTACAATTGGTTGTGTTCTGAGGAGTTGTTCGATATTATGCCAACAGCCTCGTTTTACAATCGCACTGCTCGCCGACGGCTGGGAGTTCACCCTCATACACTGGAACCGCAATGGTCGCGTACTGTGCGGTTCTTGAGAAGCTTTCTACCGAGAACTATTAAGGCTACGATAATTGCTTACCATCAGGCAGGTCGTATGCTTGTTTGCCACCTTAGTGGTATAAAAAAATCAAATAGAAGCATCTGAACTACGGCTATACCATAAATTTGCATTTCTAGTTTTGACGGGCATCGTTTTGATGAGCTTAGCGGCACAGCGGTTAATAACGCGACTTTGGTATCAACGCTCGCGGGTTGGATTCCCACACGGGATAAACATTTGTTTGCATAAACATGTCTGTTTGTCTTGGTCTGAGTGTTTTAAAAGAGATTGGGCGCATCAAAGCAGCCCGTCTGACGAAGTATCTCCACCTCACAGAAAACCGCAGCCAAATAACAACTCTCTGGGTTGTTGTGTTTCTGCCTGTAAGTGAGGTCACTAGTAAGCTCCTAAGGAGTTGCCGTGTTGGCAGCACACGTCGCATCGCGCGAGTGATACTTAATGTATTACAAGCGTTCATTGGCTACGGTAACCGCTTTACATCATATGGGCCATATGCTTGTATGCCTCCGGATGTTGTATAAAAAAACCACCTTTGAGGATATCATTGTGCAGACGCATGAGATAAAGCTATAAAAAATTGTTCATACTTACCTTTACTACAACGCCATAAAACGCATGTGTGTAGTGCTTGATGTGGCATCGTGCGTAAAAGTTACGTAAGCGTTCGATCATTCACACATTTGTTTAAATACATTTAATGAATGGACTCCTGTGTTAGATGTTTTCATTACAAAAGTCAAAGTGAATCTGAGTAAAATACCGGCCAAGTGCAAGTCGGGCCACGCACAGTGTAGGTTCCGTATTTGCTTCGCTTTGCCTGCTTGCGAAAAAATTAGATGTCTAAAATAAGGGGGGTAATTCCACTACTTGGCCATTCAAATCAGAAACTAGGAAGCAAAACGCTTAGAACAGATAACATATTCTATGACATTTGTACGTTTTCATAAAAGAAAATACATTTTATAAGTTCGTCGACTATTACTCGTTAACCTGTAAAGCCTGCTTAGCCATTATAGTTTTCCTTTTTAAATTCACTATATGCTAAATATATATATATTATTAGCATATATATATATATATATATATATATTAATAACTTCACAAACGGATCACTATATCGAAAAATGATCTTTCCACACCCTGAATGATTTTAAAAAACCTATCTAACAACTCCCCCACTCTTTGGGGTGAGCGCGAATACAAAAAATCATCCTCACTTTACGTGTAGGGGAGGTTTTACCAGAGGGAGACTTTGTACAAAAGTCGTCTGCGTGGGCACCTCTGTCCCACCTATTTCTACCGACAAGCAGCTATATTTATATAGCTGTGTTCCGGTTTGAAGTCATACGTCTTTTGAAAATAATTTCTTAGACGTGCATGTTTCCCTACGATGTTTTCCTTCACTGTTCAGCAATTTATAATTACAAATATGTAAAACAAACCGAAATTATGAGTTTAGTGGACCACTAGGATTTGAATTAGGGACTAGTCGGTTCAAAGACTGGTCCTGTTTCCACTAGTTCACACGCATCACTGCTCTTTATCGGCCACTCGTCTATTAAAACAATAAACTAAACCAATTAATATCTTAATCGATTCAACGTAGATATTAAGCAAGCCGCAAACAAAAAGGCCAAACTGAGGAATAATAAAAAACTAATTACAACCAAATGTCGTAACTTGACATTGTTATTTAACGCAATCCTTAAAGTTACTATTAAAATATCACCCATTTATACGTTTATTTTTATATTTTTAAACTTTACCGTCTGATTAAATAATAACTTCACGCACTTAACATAGTTCCATTCTAATATATCGTTAAAGATATCGATATAGAAATCGTTTGTGTGTAAATTTTCATGACTCGTAATAATTAATATAAAACTACACATTTTTATTTCACTGTTATCAAATGTTCCACATAACAATCGATGTTACCACACGGTTTATTTTTATGTAACTATTAAAGTTTTTAATTGCATTTTATTATGAGTATTTTAAATGTATACCTAGCGCGTTTATTGTAAATATTGAACCGATATTATAATAGTCATGTTTGAGTTTATCACAAATTAGATAGGTAATTTGAGATAAGTACACTGTGTTCATTTTTATGTTCACATGCAAGTGATATTGAGCAGTTGCTCAATATCACTTGCGTGCGTGGCAAAAAACAATTTTAGTGTATTTTATAAGTTTAATGTGTATGGACCAAATAAAACTACCTGAAGTAATTAATCCGCGTTTTTTACCAACTTCGAAATAGGATGTATATCTATTTATTTTTCCGTACCGATGTGTCAGGAACGACTCGACAACGGGATAATTCAAATTGAATTCTGTTGAGGTGGATTCATATTTTGTCCCATACAAGAAGATAAGTTAAAAAATATTATAGAAAGACTGTCGAAAACATCACACAATTTTTATGTGACATAAGTCTAGTCTTTGGCATTATGTAATTAGTGAAGATATGTTGAACATTTGATGATAAACTAAAAAGTTCAGCTCCCTTCAATGAAGTAGACGTCAAGATTTTAATAAACACTGTTTCAATTTTGTACAATAGGCTCTAGATAGACGAGATTTTCTGTATGATGTCACGATAACAGTCGAAAGGGAATTCATCCTCTTCTTTCATTCAACAAAATAGGCCCGAGATGTCCAGTTCCAGTAGTGGTATTCTGTCGTCCAAGCCTTAGGCTATGAACTAACTACCTGCTGATGTTTTTCCCAAGAAACCACCCCATACGGTTTTTCGAAACAGGCGTACAATGTTTTAATCTTGTCTTGCAGGTTTTACATGCTATATACGCAACGGTTAGTGCTTACTATCAGGTAAGTCGTACGATTATTTTCCATTTTAGTAGTTACTAAAGCCAATTTGCGGAAGTATAATATGAATCATTTATATTTATTGAAAACTGTGTTTCTTTATCTATACTTACGTGATGCACTTCCATTAACACGTTAATGAAATTGAACTTACATAATAAAACTATGCGGCTCTACCAAAACCTACGTATCGTTATGTATACGAGTGAAAGTGGTTCGCCACCATCTTTAGCACCAACGCTAACCTCGTCTACATGAGGTGCATCCTATCTATTCGCAATGCTGTCTACAGCTTAGCAGTTCTACAATAGCTCTATAAACGCCGTGCTATTGTCCAAAACGCATACAGGAGCTGGTATAGAGCTATGGAGCCGGGACAGCCTCTTTAAGCAGCTTCTATACCAGTTGCGATATATAATCAAAGGCATCTCGACTGGAGAAAGGCCTTCACCATATAGACGACAGCAGTAGTCCAATGAGAATTATTTTACTCAGTTAATAGATTCAGGCGTTATTTTGCGAAAGTCAAATTTACATGCAATTTGATCTAATCTGCTTTGTGTGCTTCCGCCACCAATTAGTTCATGCGGCCTAGCGCCGGCCGGCACTCACCCACTACTGTTAGTACGTGCAACATGCCGACGCTGCCATGGCTGCTCCGGTAGTCCCTGACTAGGGACAGGAGCCGCATGAACTAATTGGTGGCTGAAGCACACAAAGCAGGTTAGATCAAATTGCATGTAAATTTGACTTTCGCAAAATAACGCCTGAATCTATTAACTGAGTAAAATAATTCTCATTGGACTACTGCTGTCGTCTATATGGTGAAGGTCTTTCTCTATACAACGTGTGTTCATTTGGTATAAGGGATGTATATATACCATTTATCTTCGTAATGAAAACGTAGGCAATCAAAAGTTTTCGTTGCTATTGTTTGTTGCTTTTACACACAATACAAATTAAGAAGTCCCTTAAAAATTAATAACGTCCCTTAAAAATAAATAAATTACGTTGCTTTATTACAATAAACAAATACTACGAGTATTTAATACAAAGTAATAATGCATAATTTTATGTTTCTATGTGAAAGTTGCGGAGTACTTTCTTGTAGGGAGTCTCTATGGGGCTTGGTAATTGGAATGGATGGAACGGTTCGTAGTTAAAAATATTATTCAGGTGCAAATATTTTTTTTATATCAGATATTATCATTAAATTCCGAATTGATGTTGACGATGATAAATATGACACTTTACTAATTACAATTATTGCTAATGCCTATTTGTGCAATCCTTTTGAAAGGAAGGCCAAAATACACACATGTTCAGTAGTAAAAAATGCCAAATTAAATGTAATATATCAAACTTGAACTTGATTTGCGCGTCATTTAAGTGTACTGTGGCATCTAACGCCATTAGCCTCGGTACATAATTCGATTATCTTTTTCTGTCGAAATAGTACCTAATATAGTATGAGTAGTGACGTGAGATATCTACTAGCAAGCGTTTATCCAATACTCGAATACAGTACAGCTTACAATGTTCTTAATTCATTCCTTTTAAACACGTACATGCGGTTAATTATGTAGAATATGAACTATAGTTCACATTTTTTAATAATGTAAATTTTGAATTAAACAATTTTGAATTCAAAATTCACATTATTATAAAATGTGAAAGCTTTGCAACGTCCGTGGACGCTGCAAAGCGTTCGAAACGTCAGGTTCAACAAAATAAATAAAACACGCGATACTACCGTTAAAAATTGTTTAATTCAATGTGTAACAATCGCGAAAACCTAAGACAATACAATGTAAATTTTATTGTTATTATTTCAGAAGATGCATTCATTTACCATCTTTTTCTATTCGATATATATCATAATTAACATTCGTAGGAAGTAAACTCCAGTCGTGCGTGGGAACTGACACACACACACTTAAAAAAAACTCATATTGCAATCCTTTGGGAAAAGCCAAAAAACCAAAGAGCAAAATCTCGGGAATGAGTTCATTCCACAACCTAATGCTTTTTCAAATGGCTTTCTGTTTCATGAATTTGTTTACCTTGTGATGAGGTGTCGGTCATACTTAATAAAATAAACTATAGTCCTAAATACATTTGTAACATATAATTAATTTCATTGTAAATATACATTTTTAATTTATCGTACAATAAAGATATTACAACAACAACAACATTAAAGTAGCTAAGTATATAAAATTATTACACAGTTTTGAAATTCACTAATAAGGCCTATCATGGTATTCATGTCCTTGTATGAACGGTGCCTTATGTCATCACTTTGCAGTGTCACTTGAAAAAAATTAGAGAGATCTCTGGCAAGGTGACATAAATTAGGATACTACGGTTAACAGAGAGCTGACAGATGTAGGCCAAGGTGAATTAACATTGGTGTCAATTTAGTATACAATAGGTGGGCTTTACACTTATACAGCTAAGAGCAGATCACGCTTAACACTCCAAATTCAATTGTAACTCTTACTAAATCCGACATAAGAACGGCACAAAATTATTAAAACGATCTAAAAAATGAACAGAGGCGAAAAGGCGTACGTTTTATTAAAATAACTAAAAAAATATCTTTAGGATATTTAATTCTCTGAACTGAGTGTAGTAAAACTATACTAAGTTCAGAGTATTTATTTATATCACAATAAATAAATAATTATTAAAAATAGTATATAGACTTTGTCCTAGTTAAGATACGATGTAAAAATATTTGCTAATATCACCTAAGTATAATAACAAAGTGTTATTTCAATTTCATAGTGTTTGCCCTAATTGTCGAAATTTGGCCATAATCATTTTTATTATTCTGTTTTCAAAATGTATCGTCATAAGAAGTCTTTGTGTTCATATATTCTGCACCAATTAATATCTGTATAAGAAATAAATGCCCTACACAAAACAACAGAAATATTGTACCTTTCAGAAGTCTAATCAATAGTAATTAATAACTACTTCTGATGAAACAATGTTCAATGAGAATGTAGTTTGCGTCTATCTATAGACAAATCCGAAGAATTCTGACATGTATGCAATTAATAATTTATAAAATTTACCAGATCAAGAAAATATTTCTGTTTGTACATAGAAATATTTTCTTAATCTGCTAAATATTTATAGGATGGGGTACATTCATAAAATGGTAAATGTGGATCTTATTTTGTGGCATTGTTCATATAATAATAGGTAATAGATCTATGTATCTGATGAACCAAGGTCACCTTAAAATAACTATGAGTTTAAAAAGTAATTAATCATTTGAAATGTCATTAACACAATTCATAGTCTTGCAACAAGTTTAAATATTTTTTTTTGTTTTGTAGGATAGTTTAGCAACCGGTTTGGTATTTTTGACGGTATTTATTTAGCTTCGCATCTTCAAATCCTTTTATTAAAGGTCACAATGACAGAACACACATTAAGCTCAATATTTAAATAATTTACTATATAGGTACGTATGTAATTGGCAGTATGGGAGGAATAATAGTTATATAAAAAAAGACTAAAAAGGTCAAAATCGAATATTCTGGAAATCATTGAAGTTCTTCGAAGTATAAATTATTGCAATAATTTCGTACACTCTACTAAGTTTTTTGACGAGATCGGTGACGCAGCGGTACCTTAACAGCAGCGCTCGTGCGAACATGACCATTTGTCTTGGCCTGAGTGCTATTAACTAAGAGAGGTAGGGCGCATCAAAGCAACTCGTCTTTTTTTATATACCACTAAGGTGGCTATCAAGCATACGGCCTGCCTGATGGTAAACAGTCACTGTAGCCTATGGGCATTTGCAACACCAGGGGTGTCACTCATGCGTTGCCGACCCTCTAACAACCTCTTCACGCATTTTTTGAAGAATGAAGAAAACCTCGGTAGGAGCTCATTTTCCGCAGCTTGAGAGTTCTCGGAAGAAAACTTCTCTGGAACCGCACAGTACGTGACCATTGCGGTTCCTGCGTATGAGGGTGAACTCCTCGCCGTCGGTGAGCGGTGCGGTTATAAAAAGTAGCTGTCGGCGTCATATCGAACAATTCTTCAGAACACAACCCATTGTACAGTCGGTAGAACATAAAGGGAGGCAAAATCTCTCCTTAAACTTAAGGGTTCAATACCGTGTGTAAACTTAGGATTGTCGACAATTCTCATAGCTCGTATCTGATACGAATCACACGGTCCAAGCTAGTATGTCTGTAGAACTACTCCACCTCACAAAAATCGCAGCAAATAACAACTCCATGAAGGGTTGTTGTGTTTGTGCATGTGAGTGTGGTTACCAGTAAGCTCCCAAGAACTTGCTGTATTAGCAGCAGAGGTACCATTAAGCTCCCAAAAACTTGCTGTATTAGCAGCAGAGGTAGCATCGCACGAGTGATACTTGTTGTATTGCAAGCGTTCATAGGTAACGGTAACCGCTTCACATCAGGTGGTCCGTTTGCTCCCGACTTTGTACAAAAAAAAACATGTCCGGGTCATATAATAATTATTTAACATAAAAAAAATCCCGCATGGTCAGTATTGCCTGGGCGCTTGAGGCCGAACACCCAATGCACGAATTTCTAGTCGCAATTGACCAAGGTTTTTATGTAAAAAATCTTCTGTGCGTGCATGTCGTTAAATGGTCACAGGTAGCAACAACAACAAAAACATTTGTACTTGACTAGGACGATGTTAGCAATACGAACAACTCAATATTTTTTAGTTCTTCATATACAGACACACAGGCACTTCATAAGTAATAGTACTAACGCGATGAAGGTGAATATACTAGGCCACGGAAATGATTAGTGTAAGACTAATTATTTATAAGATTTATAGCGTCCCCCGTCAAATTTTAGGTGGAATTTGTGGAAAACAAAACTTTAAATTATTGTTGTAGGAACGTAAAAACTACAACAACATTTAAAATTTTTGTTTATGTAAAATTGTAGATAGCAATACAATGTCTTACAAATTGAAACTGCAATGCAATGGCTTACAGACATACGAATATTTGTAAAGAAATATTTTTTTTTTTTTATAAAAAATATTCAGAGAAATCTTTGCGTATACTTTATTCGAATAAAATAAAAACTTATTTTTCTAAAACATAAAATGTAAGAAAAAATATCTGTCGCCATCAAATCAAATCATCGATATAGAAGAGCGATAAATTTGTTTACTAGTTATAAACTTGTGACACACTGACAGATAGTATGAATGGAAAATGGAAATGGTAGGGTTCGGTTCCAATAACCCTTAAATTTTTCCTTTACTCGTAGTTATAGCAATTTTTTTCTGATGATATGTCAACTTAGGTTTTGATTTGTGATTCTTTGAAAAAAGACGGACAACAAATTATATTTTTTGCTATATTTCATGATCTTAGGTCCACCAGAAGCAACCTAAATGTCGTAGTTTGCACTTTCTTGACATAAAGCAGACAGGTAAAGAGATCCTGTCACTATATTGTCTTTAGGGTTTTCCTTGACCTCTTGCGGCATGGAACCGCAAAAAAGTATTTACTTATGTATTGTCCAGTATCCTACCCATAGTACAAGCTTTTCTTAGTTTGATACTAATGTCTTTTAACACTTTTAGTACTTATGCTTTAGATCCGTTTATGTAACCCACCGTGTTAAATTGTGAGAAGTTCGGGAAGTTCAGATAAATGTTTGAGTTATATTAATAGAAGCAAAGAACAATTATTGTTTGAACGTGTGCTTAATACAAAATAGGAAAAATTTAAAATTAATCTACTGAATGGATAGACAGAAATTTTTATTAGCAAGTAAATGTTTGACATTAAGAAGTTTCAGACTTTGGATCCACTTCATCGCAAACTTGATTTCCATCTTCATATAAGTTCTATTGAATGTAAATTCATCTTTAATTGCATTGCGTAAATATTAAAAACAATACATTTAACATATTTACTTTATATACAGCATGGTTTACTTATCTTGTGTTTCTAATCTTCACGAAATTACATGATTCAAATCGATTACATGATCGATCGTTAACTTGGAATCCGATTGTTCCGGCACCGAATGTGCTGTGGTAATAGGTTCAAATATCGTTAGCGGACAATAGAACGATTTGCCAAGAACGATGCACTTGACCCAAAACTACTGCAGGCATGCATTTGTAATAGCCATAATAAATAAAGCTATTCCAGTATCTCAACTCTATCGTTACTTCGACATCTGTGCGCCAAGTTACCAAGAAGTAATTTCGACCTTATTCGCCACTTTTATTTATCTATGGATTTATTTTCTGTATCATAATCCTCTATTTTTCTTAAGTTTAAACCTCACGGGTTTGTAGGTGAGATCACGGCCGCGGCCTTGAACAACATTACTAAAGGAATATCTGTCGTAAATTATATGTACCGAAAAATACAAATTAATATATATAATCATTTTGACGAGCTCGATGGCGCAGTCGTGAATAACGCGACTTCGACACCAACGCTCGTGGGTTCGATTCTCACACATGACAAACATTTGTGTGCATGAACTTGTCTGTTTATCTTGGTCTAGATGTTTTAAGAGAGGTAGGGTGCATCAAAGCAACTCGCTTGGGGTACCTCCACCTCATAGAAAACCGCAGCCAAATAACAACTTCCTAGAGGTTGTTGTGTTCCTGCGTGTGAGTGAGGTCACCAGTAATGGTCTAAGTGTTAGCAGCAGAGAAGACATCGCGCGAGTGATACTTAATATATTACAAGCGTTCATAGGCTGAAACTGCTTTACAGAAGGTAGGCCGTATGATTGTATGCCTTCCGACGTTGCAGAAAAAAAATAACAATTGGTTTTGGAAATATTGTATGGAGAGCGCTTGTAACCAAAACAAGAACCCTATTGGTGGTGTTGTGGTAGTGAGCTGTGTCAGCCCAAATGTCACTGATCTCTAATTCGTAAAAAAGTGACTCAGAAACCTGTTTACTTATTTTATGAGCAATATTACATCAAAATGTGAAATACATTTTGAAATTCAAACATAGAATCAAATGAGGAACAAAAATATTTTTTTGTGAAGACCGAAGAATTGCTAGCAATGTTGAACAGGAAATATTGTAAAGCAACGCATAACATACAGGATTTTATTCGGTGGGATCTTTGCAACAAATCGATAATTTATACAATGTTGATATACTATTTGATGCATTTTACCTCAAACAGCAAACCAGCCGGATAGTAATGCAGTAGCGTAATGAATAATTACGATTCGAAAGGCAGATATTCTCAATGACTAATTTGAGTGTCCTTATATTTCAACGATAATTTTATTCGTTCCTATGCAAACTCATCTCTTAGAATACTGAACCAGATATACTGAATATAGAGTAGACTTATGTAATATAAGTCTAATGTGACCATACTATACCGGGTATAATATAAGCATGTGTTATCAAATGTGAAGTGGTTACCTTTATAACGATATCCAAGGCTGCTTAAACGTTAATGGTAGGCTTATGAAATACATCGCCAACGCATTGGAATCGATTCGCCAGCAGCGAGTGTCATCAATGAATTCGAGAAAAATGTCGAAATTAAATCAGTGAAGAAATTACTGTAGCAAAGTATTATTTAATATAAACCATGACGTACACCTCAGATGTAAAATTATAGCTCACCATCAAAATGAAATAGCAAATATTCACATAGACACTTACAATTCAAGAAGCGCTTTCATACCGCTTTTAGTGCAGCACCAGCTCAAAGGAAACAATCTGTAAAAATAAAATTATTAAAGTAACTTTAGTCCATTAAAATTATCAAATGACATTTCAAGTATCAAAATGTTATTATCATGCTCGTTCCAAGACTACCGTATGCACAAACTATATTTCCTTCATGACTGTATGTAATACTGGTAATGAAACTGATAAAAATAAGTCCATTTAGTTTACGCTCATTTGACATGTCTCACAGGTATTTTAGTATGTAAGGAGCTTACTATCATCATTAGAGCCAACCCTTAGTACGCCTTACTAAATAACAATCGCGCCTTTGGCGAAAGAGAAGCAACACGCATCGAAGCAGCTCGATTGCGGAAGCACCTCACAGCGGAAGATTCTGTGCGCTACAGAGTGAGCAAGTGGACTGTATTTATAAAGAAGGTCGAAAAATGGTATAGCAAGATACGTTCTTTGAGGTAAAAGGGTATAATAATAAAATATAGAAAAATACAAGCAATCCGTAAGCGAATCAGCCCCGACACCACACGTCAGAAACATTCAAATTAAAAAGAAAGATGTAAAAACTAAAAAAGGTTGCATTCGGCAACAGATTCTATTCGAAGAGTTGTATTCTTGCGAATGAGTGAGGTTATCAGTAAGTTCATGTGAAAACGCTGTTAGCAGCAAGAAGTGCCGCACTTCTTGTTTTGCAAGCGTGTTATAGGTTACGGTAAACACTTCACAGGAATTGTGCTGTATGGTTATCGACCTCCCGATGTTTATTAAATATATGATGGGTGTTGTTAAAAGCTTATCAGTACTATCCCAAACTACACATGCCTAAGTACTTCAAAGCGTATTTTTTATAAGTCGTATAAGTTCGAGGCAAATTGGAAGCAAGCGACTGAAAAAAGGCTTGAAATTACCGCCCGAGTGCGCCCTCGTTAAACTAACGAAGTTTATGCGACCAGAACGTACACCCGTGTTTGTGTTCACGGGCTACAGACCGGAATGCAGGAGAATATATCAATATTATATTAATAAAGGAATATTATATTTTTATTTAATATATTTTTGAAATAAGCGGCTTGAAAACACTGACCTTGGTACTTTCAGGGTCGGCAACGTAAGAGTAACACCCTAACTGTTACAAATTCCCCCAAAAAAAAATATATTTACGTATGTTTATCAGTTGTCTAGTACCCATAACACAAGTTTCGCTTACTTTGGGGTTATATGACGCTGTGTAATTTGTCTGACAATATTTATTTATATACATTCGCACATTTTTGTACTTCATATTAATATCACTCGCGTGTTGTCAACTTCGCTGCTGACTCGTAATCAGAAGTTTCGTAGAAAGTTCAATTTCATATCTGTAGAAACATATCAACCCCCTATGTAATTGTTATTTGCCTACGGTCTTTTCTTCAAATGACAGTTTAGCTTACTAAGAGTCCAACTACATAATTATTTAAAACAAAAAACATTATATGTACAAACTCGATCCTATTAAAAATTATGTCGCAATCACCCCAAAAAATATACCGTTCCCGTTCGTTCTCTCGAGTAATTAATTTGTTCTAATAATTCACTTTACAATAGGCATATTGTATGTATATAGATGTTTATCTGTGATATAAATGAAAAGAAAAATATGTAGTTAATTATTTATTTTATCTAGTTGATTTTATCTTACTTGCAGTTTTAGAAATCCCGATAGAGCAAGCGAAGATGCGGACGGAAGCTGTTGAACAATAGGTTCTTGTGTTTCTGCAAATCAAATTAAATCGTTAGACAAAAGTGCATATAGTCTTAAGCTATAGATATATATACTTTATCTGTTACCTAACCGCATGCAAATATTTAGTTATTTGATGTTATAGTAATAAACCAGTTGAGAATGCGCAAGCTTGCATTGCCAGAGGAACACCTGGCTCGTCAATTATATAACAATCCAATAGTTTTTTTTTAATTTGTCGGCCATTTTGACCATGTTCCTTAAGAGTTAGGAATGGTGTTCCTGAACATTCCTATTCTACTTTTTTATGCTGAATCCGAATCTGAAGTCAAAATTCGAATATCCGAAAAAAGCGTCAGACAAACGCACAGACAAACATATAGAATTCATATAGGAACGGTGTTCCGGAAAAAGTCTATATCAAAATTGTAATATCAGTAATCCGCATAGTCAGTGACAATGATATTGACAAAAAAATCAATTGATATAAAAGAAATAAATGTGCAAGAGCAATAAATGTTAAAGAAGAGAGTGAGGTGTGTATTAAGGATCGAGTCACATGGCGCTTGATTCACTCTGCCTACCCCTCAAGGGATTGATTGGGATTGGCGTGAAGTTATAGATAGATAGAAAGAAATAAATTATTTATGACTTAATTTTTCTTCGGAGACACAAAGAAACGATAAATATAACCGCGTACGAACGAAGTTACTGTAAAGCTCCTGAGTTATTGCGGTGTTAGAATATGGTGGTGACAACGTGGCAGTGATTCTCGTCGTATTGCGAAACCTCAAACCCCTTTCCCCAAAGTACTTTGTAAGATATATACATATAAGTAAGTGAGAAGTGATAGCCTAGTAGATAAAAAACCGACCTATTGACCAACTGGTTCCCGGTTCGAATTCCGCTTGAACACAAAATAATTTATGTACATATGTATTAAGAGAGCTCGATGACATCGTTGCGCGTGTCATTCTAACCGAACACGCAGGTTAAGTAACGTCCACCGCAGCCTGTCTATGGACGGGTTTATATATCTCGAGTTATCTATCTAGTTATCCGTGCTTCGGAGGGCACGTTAAGCCGTCGGTCCCTGCTGTTGTTGATAGATGACAGTCGTTAAGCTAAGTCAGTGGCCCTCGGGTGGCTTGAAAACACTGGCCTCCGCCAATCCGCATTTGAGGAGCATGGTGGAGTATGCTCTAAACCACTTCGGTTGAAGGGAGACCCGTATCATTGCAGTGGGATCAGTAAGGGTTGATGTGTGTGTGTGTAATGTAATTATCACTAGCTCGACCGTGAAGGAAAACCATCATAAGTAAACCCGGAAGCTCAATAAATTCTGTAAAAGACGTGTGGCCTAACCAAAATAAAAAAAAGGTCTGGTCTGATGGCCATCGCTCCATGTAAAAATTTGTATCTTCGCCAAATCCTAAGACTTAGGTAACGACCCCGCCAATCGGATTAGGAAACGGAGTAACATTAAGGAGTAGAAGTCTTTGCAAGATATACTTATAGGTATTTTATTACAATTGAACAAAATTAATTATAATAAATGGGGAAAGGATTGCCAATGTCAATAATTCACTCACACTTAATTGGCCACTTATAACTTTACAACAACTTCAAAATAATCACAGTGCTGCGCTGCAATTGATGACATTTCCATAACTTGTCGTTACATCAATAATTATAATGTACTAAAGTACACAACTTTTTAAGAATATTTTCCACAATTCATATAAGGTGAACTGGTGGTTAAAGTATTTAGCACGTAATAATAAATCAATCTAACAAGTAATGTTCGTAAATTATTACATGCTAAATACTTTTGCACGTAATAATATATTACGTATTATTACGTGCAAAAGTACAAGTCTTCTTACAAGAGACGTAGGGTGCATCTATGCTGCACGACTGTCTCCGTATCTCCCATGAGAGTTGTTGTGTTCTTGCGAGTGAGCGAGATTATTAGTAAGTTTCTAAAGAGTCGCTGTGTTAACAGCAGTTGCTTGGGTTGATAGGCTACAGTAAACACTGTATCAGGTGGGCCGTATGCTTGTATGCTTCACGATGATGCATAAAAAAACTATAAATTGAATCATGTTTTTGCCAGTTACATGGGGCACACTAAAAGTTTTGCACTTCTAGCTAATCGGAACTATTTGAATTTCCAATGTTATATTTTTTGAAACGTTGCAACCTACTTAGTAATTAAAAAAAACAATTGGCGGGAAATCATTTGTCAATTGTTTTTTATCACACATCAAAGTTCTACGTACGCAACGAAAATGGAATTGAGCCGAAAAGATTTTAGAGCAATGATTTTTTATGATTTTAAAAGTTCTCTCTCTCCGCAAGACTGTGCTGCTCGTCTTCAAAATGCTTTTGGGAGAGAAGCACCTTCTTTGAGCACCGTGAGGCGATGGTTTGCTGAATTTGAGAGAGGTCGAGTTTCTTTACGTGACGAATTTCGTGAAGGGCGGCCTTCAACTGCCGTCAACGTAAATAATGTGGCTACTGTTAAGCGGCTAATTGAAGAAAACCCGCGGTTTACCTATGAAACAATTCGAGAACTATTGGGGATTGGTATGAGCCAAATTCAGAAAATTTTACACGAAGAATTGAAAGTTCGGAAACTTTTCTGTCGTTGGATCCCTCATGAACTGACAGCGGAGCAGAAGCGGGCTCGCGTGGAATGGTGCTCACAGATGCTACTGAAGTACGACCACGGACATTCTAATGCTGTTTATGACATTGTCACAGGAGACGAAACGTGGATTTATTGTTTTGAACCCGAAAAAAAACAGCAATCTTGTGAATGGGTGTTTGAAAATGAGAACAGGCCAACAAAAGTGAGGCAGGCGAGAAACGTTGGAAAAAAATTATCGCGTTTTTTTTCTCAGCTACGGGTCCCATCTGCACAATTCCACTTGAAGATCAAAAGAGTGTTAATGCCGAGTGGTATTCTACCATTTGTTTACCCAGGGTGTTAGAAAAAGTTCGCGAAAGGCGACCAAAAAGCCGCGTTCTCCTACATCATGACAACGCTTCTTCACACACGGCCAACAAAACAAAGTCATTTTTAACTTCCGAAAAAGTACAACTCGTTACCCATCCTGCGCATAGCCCCGACCTAGCACCCTGTGATTTCTGTATTTCCCCCAAAATCAAAGATTTGATGAGAGGTTTCACTTTTACCAACTCCGAAGAGGCAGTGATAGCGTTCAATCAGCACGTAGAAAACATGCCTTCAGAGTATTTTGAAAAGCAATAAACATAATATTTTGGTTATAACATGTTGTTTTTTTAAGTTACGCAAAACTTATAGTGTGACCTACGTATAACAGGATTTTAGTGCGTTTTTTTTTGGTCGAATTTAGGTAGGATTGGTTTTATCTACAGTTAATAATACTATACCCAATTGTATATGAATTTTTTTATAGAAAATATTTATTTAGGGATTTTTTAGATATTACGCATTCGTCACTTTTTCGCTTTTGTTAAAGGTGCTGCGTTGGAAGCGAGGGTGGCAATGCACGTTCATAGCTACTTGAATTCCAAACATTTAAGTATTTACGGTAATTGCGCCATGACCACATTATTCAGGAAGTATGCTTATTTTCAAATTATTTTATGCCGAGGAAGACCAAGGCTAACCTACCATGACCAAATTGGTCGTGTTTTATCAGAAGGTGATGTCAGGAGCCTTAGGAACTGGCGAGCGTGCATAAAAGAGCTATGAATGTGAAAGAAGTGAAGCGAGTGAAGTGTGTAAGGACCGCGTCTTATGGCGCTCGGTTCTCTCTGCCTACCCCGCAAGGGACCTGGCGGGAAGATATACATATATATGCTTATTTTCAATCGAAAGTTAAGTAAAAAAAATTGGGGTATGATGAGCATATTCTACCGTACAAATGAGAAGTTGAAACCGGTCTGTTATTGAAGACTTTCATGAAAACAATAGACAATCAATTTCTTCGCTTGAACAACAGGTTTGAAATTAATATTTCAATAGCATTCGATTACAATCTTCGGAGTTATAACACTGATCTATTATTCCATGTTACGATTGCCCCCTGTTGCCTCTGTTAACATATAGCTAAATAGACTAAGAGATCATTGAAAAATTGTGAATTCATGAAAATTCGATGCTTGTTGCGTGTTTGATTTTCTGCTAATATTCTGATTGGAAGGGAGACTTTTATATTCAACAGGACCTAACGAAAACTTTTAAACTCTAATTGATAATTAAAACTAAATCCTTATAAGGTAAATATTACATAATACAAAATCTTTTTTCTAAGCGGAAATGTTGACAATACACGACCTCTCGATTTTCCGTCGAGTTTTCTTTCATCTGAGCTACCAGGAAGTTCATAAGGTCAAATAGAAACAGACAGACTAATATTATGACAGCAAAATACCGATTTTAAGATATTTACCTATACCCGTGCTATGATATTTGTATCGTTAAATTTTCGTAAGTTTTTTTGATTTTTATGTTTAATTTCTTGACATACAAATAACGATGTGATCCTGGAAGGGGTTCATGAATTTTTTTTAGGCACATAACTCTAAAAAAATGCTATATGCATTTTTTTACAGTTGCGAAGACAATGAAACATTCTTCATATAAATGAAAGTGTGTGTTTAATATATTAATTGTATTTGCTTCAATGTATGATTATTTATTAAACAAAGCAATAGTCTACAATAGTCAAGTCCTTTGTGGAGTAGGCAGAAAGAATGGAACGGCACAAGACGCAGTCCTTAACACCTCAGTCGCTTCTTCAACATTCAAAGTTCATTTAATACATGTTCGATGATTTCTAGAGCTCCTAACACCACCTTCAGATAACACATGGCCAATTTGTAAGTTTTAGTCGTCTTCTACGCTCTTCTAATTTCGCTCTTCTAATTTTTTTCTTCCATTCTTTCTATATGCCCGAACTAACGGTGCCTCCCACGTTTTCAGACAATCCCTCTTTTTTACATCAGCATAGCGAACTTATCTACAAGCCTTACGACGCAAATTTTGCATAATGCTCCCATCCTAAGTCTCGACTGCGTTTATTTTGCTTCCATATTCTCTCTACCAAATTTAGCTCTCGCGTCCATACATTAGCATTAGGGCCAGCACTGCGTTGTGTACGACGTACTGTGCTCCTGACTCAAGTTTTTACTGCTAAGAAATTTTTCCAACGCTCTATGCTCTATAACACACTATTCATACTACACTTCGCACAGACTCTCCTCTCTACATCAGTGGTGTATCTTCCATTCCTACTAAAAATGCATCCTAGCTATTAATCCTTATCGACTTGTTCCAACACTATATCATCAACTATAATTCTTGCGTTCGGTTGGTTTTGCTCTCGTTCAAATACCATTCCACCATCCTTGTCTTTTTGCATTCGCATTCGTTTGTATGAAGTAGACAATTCACCACTAGGTCACCGATGGGCAAATATTCGTATTTCTTATTCTTTATGATCTCAATACAAAACGAACAGAGTAGTCGATAGCACGCAACCATATTTGACATGGCTGTTGACGTCTAATGTTCTGCCATTGTAGACTTCGTCCCGCGCGTTGACGATTGACATTGTTGCTATACTTAAAATTTTTACAATTTAGTATAAACTAGCTGCTGCCCGCGGCCCCGCCCGCTTGGAGTCAAATAACGTAGCCTATGTGTTAATCCAGATCATAATCTATCTAAGCGCTAAATTTCATTCAAATCCGTTCAGCCGTTTAAGCGTGAAAGATCAACAAACATCCATACATACAAACTTTCGCATTTATAATATTAAATAGGATTTAGTTTTATGTGAAAATGTTGATAGTATTTTGTGTTACAAGTGCTAGTGAAATTAGGCAGGAATGAAAAAATTCAAATATAACACGTGTGTACACTTTTTGGAATACCTGATTAAGTTTATGAAGAAAACCTTGTAAAATTCACTATTGTTTTATTGGTGATATTTAAAGTGCAGTTTTGGGTCTTGGTTTTGTTTCTGTTTTTGTTTTATTTTGTTCTGGAAAGGGTTTTCTAAGTATTTTTTTAGCACTGTTCCCGAAGCTGGAACGTCTATAATTAGAAGACTTGTCTGTATGAGCTAGATCCCTTTGTCTTTCCCTGCGGGGATAAAAAAAAGGACATTGTAGTATTTAACATTATTTATGGATTTTTTTAATGGTGGTATCAAGCCAACTCAAGTACTTTGTAGTCTAGATGTTAAGCTGTTTAAGACAGCTTAATCATTACGTTGAAAACGGATCTTTTATATCCTTTCAACCTTCTAATGTAAACTATTGTCGCCACTTAAAAGGTCAATGACATGATTAGAGATTGTTGCCACTGTAAATAAAGATGATTATTGTACTTCACTTGTTGCTGCAAAAAAATTGTTCCAAATACTTTTATTACAAAATCTAGTGTTGATTCACTATTACTGTTGATGAGGTCAAAATCTTACATCGTGATCTTGTAACATAAAAGAAAGTAAGTCGATACTCACCGACCGGTTTCGTTTTCTATGCTTTGAACCTTTTTATTGCAATTTGCATTGATTGTTGTTGAATAAAATGGTTACAATTTTTGATTTTATTTTCGGTTTTTAGTATTGGTGAACTGTAATAATACTATGAATATATTCAGAAGGTGGTCATTCATTTGAAACATTTATTTATGCCCGGTGGCGGAGTGCGCGAACAAACATTTGTGTGCACGAACATGTTCGTGTTGTTCTGAGCGATTTTAGGAGAGGTACGGGCTGCCTGCGAATAATTGTGGTTACCTTCTTCTCAGGAGGTGATGTGTTAGGCAAGGGCCGAGCAATACTTCGTGTATGGCAAGCGTTAATAGTCTACGGTGGCTACTTTACGGTGTCGCGACATTGCGTAAAAAAATGACGATTTTATTTAACAATATCCTTTAAGAGCGTAGGAACTTTTTACAACTATACGAATAGAGGCTGCGGAATACTGCACCAGTGCAGTATTCCGCATTTTTTTATGTTCAAGGTACCAAATCAACAAATTTTTGATAAACATCAAGATTTTATTTAATATTTATTTATAATTAAAATCAATATAATACGAAACAATGTCTAATAAGAAAGTAAGTAAGCCGGCTTAACTGAGCATAAGTGATCAAAATTTAAAGTAATTGATAAGTTCCCGTAACTATTACCTATGTATAAGTATGACCTTAAGTTCCTGACAAAAGACAAAATTTTTTTTTTACAACGTCGGGAAGTTTTCAAGCGGACCACCTGATGTAAAGCGGTTATCGTAGCCTTGGACCCTAACCCTCTAGGGAGTTGTTATTTGACTGCATTTTTCTGTGAGGTGGAGGTACTTCTCAAGACGTACCTCTCTTGAATGGGCAACTTTTAATTTTGCCTTTGATGTACATACCTACTGTCGGCTGCCTTATTTCCTTTTAGGACACGGTACCCTAAAAAAACACAACGAATAACACTCCAATGCCAAACATACATAATTCTAACTTTACATCTCGACATATCCTCAAACCTTCGAGCCCTAGAATTATTCCGAGCTTCCGTACATTCACCCAATGTACAATACCCATCAAGTGCTGCCATTGTTTCGCTGCTGTTAACAATGCGAGGTAGGAAGAAACTCAATTTGTGCTCTTACACGCTGACACTATCTATACTACCAATCGTACGCACATGAATAATAAATACTACACGTTTGTTTAACTGATGAAGTGTCCTTCTTCTAAGTCGTAAGTTGTAATTCTTATTCAACAACCATTGGCCATGTCTATCACATCAGCATTTTAGCTCTGAAAAGCTTTCCTCTGTTTAGGTTACCGGTAAATGCAAGCGAGAAGTTTAGAGATATAGTGGTTTATCATCGTATTAAAAGCCAAAAGCTTAAAAGCTTGCTTTATGGTCCTTCGAGTCTACAGGAAGACGGGATTATTAGAAATATCGCGAGTGATCGTTTTGTAAGCAATTGGGACTCTTGTTCGCGAGTTAGTAAGTGATACCGTCAAATCAGGACAGCAACCTATAGTGTCATAACAGCAGCAATTTGGTGTTCTGAATTACTAAAGCTGTAAGAGTGAGCAGCCCGTACATCTTTATGGTGCAAAGCTTGCACGTGGTACGCATCTTGCCTAATAGTGGGCTGGCGAAAGAGGATTAGGTCAATTAAATAAATAAATAAATATTGTCTGACAAATTACACAGCGCCATCTAGCCCCAAAGTAAGCGAAGCTAGTGTTATGGGTACTAGGGAACTGATAAATATAGGTAAATACAATTTTTTTTTTGCAAATACATACTTATTATACATTGAAAATACCCAGACACACACATAGTAGTTTTTACAATAATCAAACAGGCCATATGCTTGTTTGCCACTTAGTGGTACGAAAAATAATTTAATCGTCATCTCTGTATTACTTGGTATGCGATTATGGAACTTGTACGATAAGTGACGTATACATCACCAGCGTAATTGCTTAATTCACAAGTTGATTTACTACTAGTTATAAATATCGAGATGTAAGGATTCTAACGACATGTCATATATCTAATTCGGTCACGGCATTTAGATTAGAAGTTACGATGGAATAAATAAAATCACGACACGTATTTACATACATATGAAGCTTGAAAACATTACACGCCTTTTTAACAAGCTCTTTTTAATACTTGCAATATTTGTTTATTAGTTTGTTTGGCTGGGTCAAATCTTAGATACTGAATTACTACTTCTTCTTATCGTACAGAGTTTATTGTTATATATTGGAAAATCTTGCGACAAGCTTTTATGTCACATAAATTGTATAATGTAATAAATAGTGGGGTTCGATTGCATACAGTTTATTTCCTTCTTAGAGCATTTAAATAAACGCTTGTATTTTTTAATATATTTACTATTAATTCATTGCAAGAAATACATGTCGTAGAAAAAGATTACATAGGTATATGACCCAAGCTTCATAAAGATGATACAATTATGTGCCTATATTTCATTCCCTAGTAATATCCTATTCCCGTAATCCAATGAACAAATGGTTTTTGTTCAATAAATAAGTATAGGAATTGGCTTTATAAATAGTGTGATATTTTACGATATCTAATATACAGGAATGAAAGTTACATTAAAAGGAAGATCTTTGACAGAAATAGCATCTAGATATTACACAATGAGACATTATTCAAAAGGAGCGGACGTGAGTGAAGTGAAGCGAGTATTTAAGCATAGTAAAGAGATGTGAGCAGTAGGATAACTTTAAAGAAACGTTTGAAATAGTCGCAATCTCACAGATGTGCGCCGCTACATGATTCTAACCGAAGTTCACAGCTAAGTTAATCACTGGCGTTTGCGACTGACCTCTTAGTAAAATCGTCGCGTTTTATGTTGTGTATAGTGTGCCACCACTTCTATTCGCAATATCGAAAACTGATTCTTTAACATCGTCTTTAATAATGAACTTGCTAGACAGCCATGAAATCTCTGGAAATCAATAAATCAGAATTCTGCATTTGGTACCGTATCCTATTTACAGTGTACTGCCCCGGGCTTGACGAATACATTTTTTTCTTTTCTAAATTTGTGGGTTGAACTTCCGGATGACGATGTTCTCCAAAGGGACGATTCTACCCTTTTCCGTGATTATAAAAGACGTGGACATATTTTTCAAATGTAATGTAAGTAAATGCTTGTCTTAGCAAACATGCATTTACGAAATTCATAAAAAGACAAATTAGCTTTTAATCTGAGAATCTTAGTATTTAAGAATGTAAAAAAATATTAACTGCGCCAGTTGACATACTGCTTGTTTCACTCTGCTGTGGGTTAAGCGTCATGTACACAAAAGCGAGAGAAAACACGTGTAATATGTACGTGGGTCACCATTAATTTTAGAGCCAAATTCAAGCTCAGCTACTCATAGTGCAGCCTGCTGGTTAGCATATGAGACTTTGGTAAAATGAATAATTATCCGACCGGAGGAGTTTGGAGTGAGGTATTGCTGCGTTAGCAGCGGAGGTGGCATAACACCAGCGATAATTCCTTGTGTTGCAAGTGTATGTATATGCTACGGCAACCATTATATATGAGACAGGCCTTTATGAAAGTGATATAAATAATAAAGAGAAACATATTTAAACGTAAATTATGATGAAAACCACTTAAGCGCAAACAACATCTCTTGGGTACCATATACCTAAGAGATGTTGGTGGCCTAATAAAAAGTGACTAATTTCATTGTCTCGATCACTATATCCTTGACCGTTGACCATTACCGATGGCAACAAAATATGTAAATAAATCTGTCAAGTTGGAGTTGGATCTCGCGCATTGTGTTACCCATGTGATTTCAAAATGATGATGACTAATGATTTAATTAATTTAATATTTTATATGATTCACTGTTTATTAATCGATAAAAAATTTGCGCACAAATTACACCGCGTCTTTTCTCAAATTAGCTTGTAGGTACTAGTACATAAACGGATACTTTCGAGTGATCAAGGCCATGATCAAGGTATTGTGACTATGACTTGAGACGTGACATTTTGACGGTAAAATGCCCAGAAGTATATAAGCGCTTCAACTAGCCCTTATAAGAGTAAATTAAAAAAAAATGGTAAAACATGTCTTTCTATGATATACTGTCAAGGATTGCAGCTATAAAATATATAGAAGTATATTTATCAACTTGTTTTTTTTTTGGAATATGTAGTGGAAAAATTATACCACCCACTAAATATTCCCAAAGATGGACTAATTTAGTACAAAATAATTTCAGACATCGTACAATATATTTTTTCCATTTCTCGACTTAGTATATCCATATAATAAACGCTGCTGCCTGCATCCTCTTAATGAAACTTTTATTCTACATGAAACCCTTCGCGACTTCCTCCAGAAAAGAGAACCAGATAAAAATGACGAGTCGAAACCTGAAATCGAGTGAAATAATTACCTGTATTGTTGCACCAATTTTACATATGGCACAGTCATTTTTATCTGTATTCTCCTTTCTCCACAGACCTACAAGAACTGGCACGCCAAAACAAGATCACGAAGCAGATACTGGAAGCGTTCATTCAGAAGAAACTAGGGCTAACGAAAGGCTACGTGCGGCCGCCTTCTATTCAGGAGATTCTACCAATAAAGAAGCCTGAAGAACGCAACGTGAGGCAGTCCAACCAGAGTGAACAGCTGGACGAAGCACATGAATATTCAGAAGACGACAGTTTGCAGAGCGTAGAAAGTGAACAAATTGATTCTGTATACTCTGAAGGCACGTATCATACATAGTAACTCATTGAAATCCACTTGGCACTGGCGAACAATATTCATCCTTTCCTGTCACCTAACACCGCCTATTATAAATATTGCTTAGGTTTCAAAACGACGTCCTCAGGTGAGGTGCCTAGGTAACTTCTGCTGGATGTAATTAAAGTCGCTATCTGCATGTGTCGCTATCTGCACTTAGTTCTTTTCACCTATACCACGAATTCTGTTGTTTTCACTATCTTTTATTTTTCTTGTGGATAATGTGCAAAAAAGTCAATTACAGAAGGATATATATTTGCGGATAACCCAGTGGATAAAGAACCGGCCTGTTTAACAGCTAGTCCGCGGTTCAAATTCTGGCATATACGACTAAATTCACGTTTTCAAATTTATGTATATACTATCTATCCGCCCCAGCTTCGCACGTGATATGATCTTCTACCAAACTTCACAGGATCACCCGTTGGGCTAACTTGAAGATTCACTGAAAATTTCATCAAAATCTGCCCAGCCGTCCATAGAGGACATACACACAATCATTCATTTATATATATATATATATATATATATATATTTATATATATATATATATATATATATTTATTTGTAATTACCATTTGCTCGATAATTGTGACTCGGCGGTGACGGAAAATATCGTGAGGAAACCCGTACGTCCAAGAAATTATATTTCGAAAGACGCGTGACTCAACCTAAGAAAGATCTGGTTTTCCCTCTGGGTTGTGGAGGTCAGATGACAGTCGCTCCATGTAAAAATCAGCGTCTCCGCCAAATCCTTAGGCTTAGGTAGCGAATCCCGTCAATCCAGTGAGTGTTTTTACAGCTCCAATTGCATTCTACTTTTAGCTGTATATCTGTTTCGACGTTCTTTCTACATGCCCGAACCAACGGAACATGCCTTATCTTAATACCAACACTGTATTCCGGTGTTAACTCCCTTTCTTACATCATGGTCTTACAACACGGTAAGAAGCTTTGCGTAAGATTGATTATACATTCTTCTTTCATTCTCATGACATGCTCATGCGCTGATACAGGCACTGAAGAACCACATTTATGTTTTTTTGAAACATATCTTGTATTTAATATCTTAATATACTATGCATACGTAACCAAAATTTCAATTATTGCTTATGGTGGACACTTACAGCAATAATCAAAATTATGACTATTGTACATAAATAATACATACAGAATATGTCTAAAAAAAATACAAATATGTTTCTTCAGTGCCTGTATTGAGCGTTTTTTGGAATTGTTATTAAATTCAGGGTTATTAATAAAACAAAATGACGGCGACGCTGAGCTTTATTCCCCCCTCTTAAATATCAAGATTATTTTCACGATTTTTGACAAGCTCGATGACGGAGTGGCCAGCAACGATACTTAAACACCGAGGCTTGCTGGTTCGATTCCCACAGACATTTGGGTGCATGAGCATGTCTGTGTCTTGATTTGGGTGTTTTTAAGAGATGTTGGCTGCATCAAAGCAGCCCGCCTGGGAAAGTACCTCCATCTCACAGAAAACCGCAGCCAAATAGTTACTCCCCGGAGGGTTGTTGTATTCCTGCGTGTGAGTGAGGTCACCAGTAAACTCCAAAGAAGTTCCTATGTGAGCAGCAGAGTTTGGCATCGCGCGAGTAATACTTAATGTATTGCAAGCGTTCATTGGCTACAGCAACGGCTGTACATAAGGTGGGCCGTATGCTTGAATGCCTCGTGACGTTGTTTAAAAATAAGATTTAGTCGTTAAATAACAGTAATGCTAAAGTAATGTTTATTTCGTAATAATGTGCCTTTGCTAATGCACACATATCTTTAAAGTATATTTATAGAGATTGGAATGAAAAAAAATCGAAATAAATACTGGGGAAGTACATCCATCTGACAGCAGGCAAATAATGACTCCCTGGAGGTTTTGTTGTATTTCTGCGAGTGAGTGAGGTTACCAGTAAGCTCATAAGGAGTTGCGTGAACGCTACTTAATTTATTGCAAGCGTTCATAGGCTACGGTAACCACTTTACCGTGGTTGTATGCCTCCTGACGTAGTATAAAAAAAAACACCTGCCCAATTCTGAAAGAAGAATGTATAATCACACTTTAAGGATGTGTATGCATTAGCAAAGGCATATTACTACATAATAAACATTACTTTCGCATTACTATTATTTAACGATTAACCCTCCTTTCTCATCTCAAGGTATATCAATTACATCTTATTTTATTCTGATCATTGCTCATCCATTACTCATCAAGCCAATGATAGCAAATGACATTGAAAAGTACAAATACCAAAATCGCGTTTCAAGAACACAAATTTACTATAATATACGTGGTTACTTAAGCAATTACTGCCTTTACTTAAATGCCTCTAAATATTTGTTCAATCTATTGTAATAGCCTCTGACATTCAGTTTTACTTTACGGTCAAAGAGTTGAGTTTCGTAAAAGCAAATAAAAACGTTATGGTAAAGTTGGCGCAAATATTTGTGAGCTAATACCATACATGTGCGTGAGAGTATCTCGAGCGCATGTCCGTCGCATACATTGCGAAAATTGGTCAAGAGAACCACCACCGGAGTTTCTTAAGATAGGAAATCTATTTGCTTGCTCTAGCTCACTAATTTTAGTAAAAATGAGAACAGCAAATAGTGTAAATGCACGCTGTGGTTTGCGTGCAAACATTTTATTGCAAGAAATAGTATTTGCCTTGTTACAGGAGGATGGAATCAGTGCTGTGACATTTTTTATACTTTCCATCATCAAATGGCATTGAAGCAGTTACTGTACCATTTAAAATCTTAAGATACACGGTGTATAGCGCTCTCGTCACCCCCATTGCCTGTTTAGGAACATTGTGGTGACCGTAATAGCAGAAACACAAAAAGTGTTCAGATTTTTTTCAACTTCCTAGCGCAAGAGATGTTTACTGTTACCTAAGTTACTATAATGTACTTACAGTAATGTACTTATAAAAACCGGCCAACTGCATGTCGGGCCACACACAGAGTAGGGCTCTGTATTTGCTTCGTTTTGCTAAGATTGATGAAAACCAAACCACAGTGCGCAGTTTCGCTGGCATGGTTTGGGGGGGGGGGGGGGGGGGACGACACTTGATTCTAACAAAAATTTACACTTTTAATATAAACATTTCCCAAACGGATCACTACTTCGAACAATGATATTCCCAAAACCTCGATGTATTTAAAAAACCTATCTAACGACTGCCCATACCACGGAATAGGTAAAAGAGGTCCTCTTTTACCTATTCCGTGGCCCATACCATGGGAGCGAATAAAAATGTCATCCCCACTTCACGTGTAGAGAAGGCACCACCAAAAAATTTTTTTTCTCAAGATTTTATTCTTCTACTTTGTCAGCACAGTTAATACGAGTATGTATATACATGCCAAACTACAGCTTTCTAGTGTTAAGCGTCTCTGAGCTAGGCCGCGGATAGACGGACGGACGGACAGACAGACGAACATAGCGAAACTATAAGGGTTCCTTGTTTACTAGGGAACTACTAAAATCAGTAAAATTTCATGTATTTGATGATATGGTTACACTCAGGACTCAGGAGGAGTCATTTGATGTTATGTTTGAGAAGATGACTGTGTGCGTGTGTACTCTCAACTTAGCTCAATCAGGGTAGTATTTATTGAGTATTATAAATATCACATTTTCTCATGTCTTAAAAGTCATAGGTAAAATACCCCCGCGTCTCTTTTTGGGTTGTATCCTCAATGTACTACTCTTTCAACAGAAGTTCAATATATATATATATATATATATATATATATATATATATATATATATATATATATATATATATATATTGAATTACTCTAATTACTCGAGGCACTTTCAACAGGTAGGGCACAGCAACTTTTTTATTGCTTCGCGTTATCCTATTTTCCTAATTTGGTTTGGTGGTTTCCGGTTTGGCGGGGTTCGCAACCTAAGCATAAGGATTTGGCGAAGTCACTGATTTTTACATGCAGCGACTGCCATCAGACCTCCACAACCCAGAGGGAAAACCAGATCTTTATTAGGTTAAGTCACACGTCTTTCGAAATATAATTTCTTGGAGATGTGTGTTTCCTCACGATGTTTTCCTTCATCGCCGAGCAAGTGATAAATATGTACATAAATACAAAAATACGAATTTTAGTGTTACAGTTTAGTGCCCTTGCTAGGATTCGAACCAGGTGGTCAATAGGCCTGTTTCTTATCCACTGGGCTATCACTGCTCCTATAGTTTACGCCACAGCAACATATATATGTATATATATATATATAAATATATATATATATTTAATTCAAATTTTGGTTTTTAACAAGATTCTGTTTTCTAGTAAATCTGAAAAGAGATCACAGATCGTGATCTCTTTTCAGATTTACTTAGAAAACAGAATCTTGTTGATTTCTTGTTGATTGTCAAAACACAGAAAAAAAACTGCGGATTGTGTTCGGAAAACTAAATATAGCTATAGTTGCTATACTATTCGATGTGATGATTACTACGTATTCCACCGTATCTACTGTTTATGTAAAACAATCACAAAGGTCCCCGTTTCGAATCCCACTAAGAGCTCTATGTTTTTGCACATTTTCTTCCTCTTCTTCCTTCTTTAAACGAGCAATTTTTTGTATCTATATAAAGATATATTCTGTGTATCTCGAAACGGCTTTAACGATTTGGATCTAATTTTGTATTTACATAAGGTACTAGTTACCACCGTTACCGGTAAACATACATAAAATTATTTTAACTATCTCCATTAATCTATTTTAATTATCTACTACTAATTCTATTATTTTACATAAATATATTTCGTGTATCTCAGAAACAGTCCTAGGGATTCGGATTCAATTTTTTAATTTCATAACGTTATGCTACTTTAGTTTATATATATATATATATATTATACATAGACATCTTCCCTGTAAAAACGCCTTTTATACAAAAAAAAAAAACATAAAATAACGTGGAGCTAAACTAGTCACCCAGGCACTAAAACCTTCGTCTTTGAATCGATAATAACTGAATCGTATGGTAAACATTTAAATGAAAGTAAAAAAGGAAAGCAGTAAATCACTTTGTGTTCAAATATAAACTTGACGTCTACACTACTAAATAACTAATAGTTGCCGGCACGATTACTTATTTAAATCACGCGGGTCCTTAACCGTGCGAACTATTCAAGGTGAAGTGTGAAATGTCAGATTGGAATCAAGATCAACAGGATGCCAACACTTAGCTATAATTTTATTATATAAATATTTATCTGTTTGTTTATACCAATGTAAGTCATGGTCCTATCGATATAGACTGTGCCTAGAGCGAGCCCGCTGATAATATTATTATTTTGTTTGTATTAAACCAATGTTGGTATGTTCCTTTTTTGTCGTGTGGCAAACAAGCGTACTATCCGCCCGATACGAAGCGTACCGTAGCTTAGGCATTATGTTTGTAAACGGTATTGTAACTGCTTACTATCCGGCAAAGCGTTTGTTTGATAATCACACAAGTGATATACCTCTACATGTATTCCTTATCAACCAAAACAAGCATTACCTACCTTCATTTCGGTGATATGTAATGTGTAAAGTACTAATTAAGTCTTGACGAGCTCAGTGGCGCAGCGGTTAACTTTGATACCGACGCTAGTGGCTTCTATTCCCACATAATACAAACATTTGAGTGTATGAACATGTCTGTTTATCTTGGCTGGGTGTTGTTAAGAGAGGTAGAGCGCATCAAAGCAGCCCGTCCAGGGAAATACCTCCACCTCAACCAGAACAGTTTACAGAAAACCGCAGCAAGTAACAACTCTCTGGAGTGTTGTTGTTTTCCTGCGCGTGACTGAAGTTACCAGTAAATTCCTAAGACGTTGCTGTGTTAGCAGCAGATGTGGCAACGCGCGAGTGACACTTAATGTATTACAAGCGGTCATAGGCTACGGCAACCGCTTTACATCAGGTGGGCCGTATTCTTGTATGGTTCCCGACGTTGTATAAATAAAGTAACTTTTGGGTATATTAAATGATCAGCGGCTAAACCTTTGTAACCATGAATATAGTAATCTTCAACTACTAGAAAATTTGTTGTACAGCGAATCAACCTCTTATCTATCTTCAGCCGTTCAACTTATGTATATTACTCGTACGTACATTAGTTGGAGGCACATTTGAAAGCCTGAATATGGTTAAAGACATTCAGTGCCAACTGTACCTGTAAAATAACCCTTCACGTCAATATGCTTGCACTCAGGCATCTGTAAAGAATATTTAAAATATTTTTTTGGTACATTCCGATCCCTACCAATAAGTAAAATACAAAATTATCATGATTTATTACTTTATGTATGCAAAATTTTCACTTCGTGGGCCCAGCGGTACCGACTGCGCGATGATACGTCTTTCAAGCAGTTGTAAAAATGATAGTCACAACGAAAGAGGATAGTTCTATTCATTAATAAACTAACACACTGTAAAAGTAATAAATATTATTTGCAATAGATTTTTTTTTTTGTTTTAGTATTTATGTCAAGACTAGGTATAAACAAACAATATTGATAAAATATAATGTGGGTGGAACATAACGCACCCGCTATAACTCTGACTTAATCTTGCCGTATAAAATTATTAAACGTTTTACTCAATACCTTTTACATTTAGCTATTTTCCCTCCATAAACCATTTACTGTTCGCGTGACCGAAGCGATTACTATTACGTCGTTTGGGAAAATCGTACCAAGAGTTTGTATCTACCTACTGGATATATTACGCGCGTCTACTCGTACATGCATAATATTTCGTAAGTTCAAACACAATAACTGCATTGTAATCCAACAAATCCAATCCATTGTAGATAATAGTTTCTTGTTGGGATGGTCAAGTCAAGTCTTTCCACCTGCAGTAACTCGCTCATTCTACTGCAGGGATATAGTAGGACGATTCTACTAAAAAACTACAATTGCACTGAAGCGCGGCATGTGTCAAAATGCGTAGATTTTGACGTTTCATTAAACGTCACTGCTGTCAGATCGAACGAAACGTCAAAATGTACGCATTTAGACACAAGCCGCGCTGCAGTTGCAGTTTTTTAGTAGAATCGGCCTACAGGTCTCCGTTAAAATGAATGGGAGTAGAGCATGCTTTGCCACGCTGCTCATATACGAATTGGTGGAGTTCAGTGTTTTCAAGCCGCCACTGACTTAGATTAACTCGTCAAAGCCCGTTATATACTATTTTCCATACATTTCTCTTACTCCTCCTTTGAGGCCCTTGGGGCCTAACCTATTAACGACTGTCATCTATCGACAATACCTAGGCCGAATGACAGAGAAACCCATCCATAGACGGACTCTAGTCATCGTTGCTTAACCTGCATCTACGATTAGAATGACATGAGTAATGACGCCATTATATATGCCATCATATATATACCTAATATAGCACAGAAAGTGAGATGCGTAGTGAGAACGACGAAGCAAAAACGTTAATATTCAAAAATGGTTGGTAAAATGAATAGTTAACATCCTGCAAGCCTTTTTATCTCTTAGTTTTACTACACATGTGTATAATTAAAAATATATTATAATCATAAATATGTATATATATATGATCACTATAATTATATATAATAATTGCAAAAATATTTATAGTATAGAATTATTTAAAAGATCAAGACGTCTTCTTTCTTACAAATAGGATTACTTTTATCATAGAAATCTAAGGTTCGCGCAACAAGCCTTAAAATATAAAAATCCTCGCGCCGCTGGGTGTGCTATAAACACAAGAGCGAAAGATCACATAAATTGTTCGCCCATGGTATCAATAACCACAATAATAAAATATCGTGTCTGTCGATGATCGCCCAATTCGATGAATCACAAGATTATCTTGATTTACACAAGAATTATTTATATAATCTTGATTTACCCGAATGTGAAACGGTCATGAACTTAATTCTCATTTTTATACCACTAAGGATTCGTTTACAAATCACTTTTGTCTATGTGACAATTTCGTCTTCAAATTATTTTGAACGTGGGAGACATAATGGTCGTATCTCACCGTGCGTGCACTTTCATACAAACATAGAGATGTGGTAGACAAAACTGATGCGGAACAAACGTTTGTTCGTGGCTGCGCCCTTTTAGCATTTCGTCCCTAAAAGGTATACTTTATAGTACGACTTTGTGTATATGTCTGCCACTGTGACATTATTACAGCAACTGCTTATACTATTGAACTTTGGAACAGTTCTAAATTGCGACCTTAATAGCAAATGTTTTTTTTTTTTTGCAAAAGGGTTTGAAACGGGGTTGTCAGGTTGTCAAATATTAAAGTGTGGTTCCTAGATCAAGTGGGTTATTTAAAGACAGGTCTTCACTTGTACATTCTGAAACATGTTTTTATTTTTCATGCCGTGTCATTTTGATGATGAGAAATCCTAAAAAAATACCAATGACCAGATACGCGCATCAAGGCTCTCGAGCACTTCAAAGATTGCATAACCCGCGGTTGTTGGTTTTGAGATTTAAAGAGCTGGGACCTCCACACTGCCATATATGTATTTACAATCTTATCAGTTATCACTTATCACAGACGACCGTGGCCGATGCATGCGATACGCCGTTAGCAGTTGTCGTGCTTTTACCTCCTGGTTCTTTTTAATAATTATTATTCTTATAATAGAATAATAAAAATAAAAACCTTTTATTCTACTTATTTATATTTTTATACATAAATTCCTTATTTTTGAAGTGGTGGATGCATAACTTAATAACTACTCGTATTAATATTTATACGATTTTATTTTATTTGTAAAATGATAGTGAGATACCCACCCTAAGAGTAGTAATAATAATAGTAACAATCTAGTGGACAAAGAACTAGGCTGTTAACCGACTGGTACCTGGTTTGAATGATTTGAGCATGTAAGACGTACGGTTACTTGCTCGATGGTGAAGGAAAACATCGTGAAAACTCCTAAGTCCAAGACGTGTGACCTAACTTAAGTCTGGTTTTATCTCTGGCATGAGAGTTCTGACAGCAGTCACTCCATGTTAAAGTATCTTCACAAAATCCCTAGACTTAGATTGCAGAACCCACCAATCCTAATGGATTCGGAAACGTGATAACACTAGGAAGAATTGAGACACTTACACTTGAAATAATCTAATGCTAAACAACAATATATATATCATTTTTACATACGCCATATATTGTAACAAATCCCACCAAGGAATCTCTTGAAAATCTAAGTAGTTTTAGAGTTACCAAACATTATACACGTAAACACAAATCGTACTCTCTTTAATAACATACAAAACAGTTGAGTTGTAAAGTGGACGATTCGTTTCACATTTCAGATAGCCATTTCATTTACGCTGTAGTGGCTTGGCGCAGGGATCTTTTTTACTTCGAGGCATATATTAGAAATAAATATATTCTATGGTAACGTATCAGCACAGGTACGCCATAGACCATTAACTCATTATACAAGTATACAGCTTATATAAAAGACACTCAAATTTCGACCGCTAGCGAGATAACTATTAGACAGATTATAAGTATTACATCCTTGCGATAAATGGACTACACTAGTGGAAATACACGGAGGATACTAACCGTCAAACAATGTTCAATTGCTGTGCAACCGTCAAACTGTCCGAAAATGCAAAATTAGGGATTAATATAATAATTTATGATACTTAACGGATTTTCTAAATTCTGAGCAAATGCAAAATGTATGTATAAATGTATCAATAAATCACAGTCTTCAAAAAGCGGCTGGTCTTGATGGACACTGTAAAGGTGTCCTTTGCTTCCATTTCATTGTCAATTTTTTGCTTTAATCGTCAGATACTCAGCGTTGTCCCATAGTAAAATTATAGAGATATATCGAATGTAGTATATTTATTTTCTATTAGTTTATCATTTTAACAACCATAACCATAATGTATTATAATAACACTAAAAAAAAATAGAATGTTATTGTGATATAATAGCTCTATGGTAGGTACGTAGTTATATGAATTGTTTATTTATTATCGTATTGTCTTGACTTTCTTGCAATTCACTGATCAATTTGGCTTGAATAACTCGCGTTAACAGCATCGGGAAAGTTGCCTCTAAAGAAATATTTAGAAATTGTATATAATCCTGCAACGAACATAATATTGAAATTCTGACGGGCCTACGCGGCTGTGACCGTTCACAACAAATTGGACACCAATTCACTGAATACTACTCGTATAATTTGCACATACCTAATAATAAAAATGCGAGCAATTCATGCACTCGAATTCTCGGAAAATAAGTCGAGGTTGAAAGCCCACTTGAAGGCAGTGGCTCTGTGTAGATTCTACAAGCTGGGACTAATTTTAACTGGGTCACAGACTTCTTATTGGCACACAAACCAGCATGTTGATCATTCTTTGTGCACACACACTCTCTGTGCGCGTTTTTATGAATAGTACTCATTAGGTACACGGGCACAGTTGTTTGCCTAATTGCCCTCGAAATTGCACATACTCGATTATTCAGAACTCTAATCTCTGTAAAGAGTTTTTTATATTTAAGATTTGAACAGAATTTTATTCTTCATGCAAAATATGGTGTCAACTATTTACAAATTGAAAGATTTACAGTAAAATTCCCTGCTTAAAAAAATGGTAGGTGTTAGAGAAACAGTAGATAATAGATAGAAGTCAATAAAATTGCATAGTTTTATTATTAATTATTATTTTTTTATTAATGGTATATTAAAGATTATGATTGCATTCAATAATACATTCTACAACAATCATACCCCGAAAATATCAGGACTGGAGGCTGCTGCGGGCACTAGAAAACAATGTTGGTATAATCGGTCTTGTAGAGAAGCTAATCTTATCAGGCAAGCTGTTTCTGAGGCTTGTAACACGGTGCTAATGGGGGCTTCACTATCTATGTTCAGTAGAAGAGAGCGATTAATTAAATATTTTCACTCTTAGGTACCACTAATGTGCTGACATTAACTATATGTACTTTAGTTTAGAGGATATCATCATCATTTCAGCCGAAGGACGTCCACTGCAGAATATATGCCTCTCCCTTAAACTTCCACAGTGATCGGTCCTGTGCCACTTGCATCCATCAGCTCCCTGCGACATACAACAAGGTCGTCCGTTCATTACTTGGGAGGCTGTGATACGCTGCGTTTTTCGGTTCGTGGTCGCCATTAGAGAACCTTTCTGCTCTAGCGGCTATCGGTTCTCCTAGCTATGTAACCTGCCCACTGCATTTCATCTTGCTAATTACTGAATCTATCTCACAGATAACTCCAAGCAATAGAGGACATCATGGTTATAAAAATAATAAATAAAAAGACACGCAGTTTATGGGAAAATTCGTGGCCTGTTAAATTACAACTTAATATTTCAATGATGTCTACATAATAAAATATATCTTAAGGTTATTGTTATACTCAGCAGTTTGAATTTATTGTATAATCTAATCTAATAACAAAAACAAGGCCACTCAAATGCGAGTCGGACTTGCGCACTTAGGGTTCTTTCAGCGCATATCAGATCAGAGACTTTAAGTATACTATGTACCATCTATGTAGTGCAATAATTTTATATTGTAGACGCAAGGAACGTGAAGTTTGACGAATAGTGATTTTCTATTTAACTGCTTCCATTTTTTTTAATGAAAAACACTAGAGTTTGTTAATAGCTATTAAACAAAAAAAGAAAATCGGTTGAAAATTAGATAAGACAAATATAATTTAATCTAATCTGCTTTGTGTGCTTCTGCCACCAATTAGCTAAGTAACTAGCTCCGGCCGGCACCCTACCTCTACCGTTAGTAGATGCATGTAATCATATCAATTAGATTAAATTCCATGTAAATTTGACTTTCGCAAAATAACGCCTTTGTCGAAAGTCTTTGTCTATTCTAAAATATAAACTAAAACTAAAGTTGGTAGTTTCATGGTCAAATAAGTTAAATAAACATGAATTAATTGCACATTTCTGCACTTCATGCCTTTATATGAAATAGGGAAGTTCGTTCATCAAACATAGTCTATGACTTTTCCTTTGTTCAATCACATTTTTGTTTGATGACGGTACTTAAATTTGTGCATATCGTGAAGAAATTGAACTTTTCGGAATCATCCCATGTTCATTAGTTCAGTTTCTGTGATTTTAATATTAACAAAAGTGTATATAAATGTAAATGAGAGGAGAACGTAGGTCAAATCCCATGTAACTTGTGAGAGGCATAGGAGGGATTCCGAAATAGTAATGAAGTTACAAGTTCAAGTTTTCTCTCTTCGCAATAACGTGGGGCCTCTGGCTCTAGGTTGCTATTTTGTGGACATTGAAAAAGCATTTGATAAGGTTGCGCGAAAGAGACATATTAACGTGATACGGGGTAGATGGTAGCCTATTGCGTACTGTGCAATCAACTTATGATAACTGAACACATTATACGAATGGGTAAAAATAGTCGGCCCGGTTTGACGTCAATATTGGTGTCCAGTAGGGCAGCGTGAATGAAGCGTTAGGATAACTTAAGTAGTAAAAACTTGTGCAAAAAAAAAACAGCTCGGTATATACAAGTGCCAATCGCAAGTATATGGCAGTAAGAGCTGGATATGGGAGAAAAAGCATGAAAGTAGAACAAACGCGGTTGAATTACGAGCGAGCAGAATCTGTGCCGTAACACTGTAAGAGAGTATAATATGTTAAGAAGATAAGGAGCGGAAAGTGAAGATTGCACATTACCCAACACAAAATATCTCTAGATTATATATTAATATTGAAATATGATATTGAAATCGTACGCGAGAGCGGCCAACTAGCACTCGACTGTTTTCTTATAAGAACGTTAAGTTTTTTTATGAATTCTAATCCCTTTTAATTATTGTATCTTCACGAAACTTGGCAATTATAGTGTAGTTTTGATAACTTGATGCTCAAGCTGGTAGGACTAGGGTTTGTTTGACTTATTTTTGTAAATCCAGAACTTTACCACGCAGCATGCAATTTAGGGCTGCGTACCCAAAGGGTACCAATGGGATCCTATTACTAAGGCTCCATTATATGTCCGACCGTCTATCACAGGGCTGTATCTTTCGGACCGTAATAGTCAGGCAACTGATTTTTCTAAGAGTGTTTGGTGCAATTGTTATAGCCTCTATAACAACATACAATAAAATTTAAATTAATTAAAAAATTAAAGGGGGTGCCCAATTTAGGAAAAGAAAGTCGTGCTTAACTGCACCATTAAGTTTTTTTTTAAATAATACTATACTATTAGCAAATATCTATCTATAACTTCACGCCAAATTCCTTTCGGGGTAGACAGAAAAAAACTGAGCGCCAAATAACTCGGTCCTCATTGTACTATATATAGCCAAAGACTTCTATATATACTTAGAAGTCTTTGTATATAGCTTTGGTAAAAATGCTTTCTGAAATGAAAAATGCTCGAGAAATCTTGGCAAATAAGATGTATTGTTACAAATCATGCTCGACTTATTTTTATATTAACGGTGCAAATAATAAGAGTTTCCTAACGAGGCCAGATCGTCGGTATTGTAATGTCTCGCAAAGGATTTGCGTTGAAAACCTGCAAACGGGTGTTTAAATAACTTGTCTATTATGACGAACATTCCCAGTGGATTCTCGGAGGCTGGTTTGATTCGCGCATCCCGTCATAATAACCGAGCTTCGCGGCAATTCGCCAGACTGACGACTGAAGACATGGAACTTAGAAGGAAGTAGAAAGTCAAACTGTATTGTAAAACATGAAGAGTTACTAATAAATATTACTAGGTTTTACCTCTATTTAGAAAAATTAACTCCAACAACCGTAAATACTGCTTAATAATATTACGAGTACACTGTTTTAGAATAACGTTTTGTTAATTTTTTGTTGAGCTGTGCTAGAAAATTAAATTTATAATTTCTTGTTTCGCCAACATTAGTGTCAAGGGTTGTGTCTTTGTCAGCATTTACGCTAGAGTATATCTGAATAATTGTCTATATAAGATCTAAAAATATAGAATTCAGAAATGGGTGTGGCTACAGGAACTTTTATGGAAGGTACTCGTAGTAGACTGCCGAGTAACTTTAAAACAAACCAACCACGGCCCATTACCCTGGAATCAAATACGAACGGCGCTTGGTGCTATGAGGCTGTTAAAAATACTATAATAAGTTTGAATGGAACGTTTAAAAAACATCTATTCAGCAGTAACCTAAGTGAGAAAGCATAGGTTTGTGTCACAAGTCATTGTCATAAAGTGCATGCGGCAGACATTCTATTTTGAATCCTTGGCCACCACAGAGTGCTTATACCATCGCGACGAAGTAACAGCTGGATACGGCAGAGATAGCATGAAAGTTGAATAAGCGCCATCGAGATACGAGCATTTCGTAAAATCAATGGCATAACAATTGATTATCTTTTATTATTTTAACCGATACGATGTCATAGGTAAAAAGATCTAAAAGAAAATGTTTATGTTAAGATAAGAAAAGGTATGCTCTATTAGTTGGTGTATGAAGAAGGAATGCAGAATAAATGAAAAATTACAAAATATATATTACAACGCGAAAGTGTAACGAGCCGAGGAAGGCCAAAACTTACCAACCACGACCGAAATTGGAGATGTAAACCGATGAAAGTACATGAAATGAGCATATAATATTAAAGAAGCCAGGAAGGTGTGTAAAAACCGACACATGAGGTTCTTGGCTAGGGACTCTCTGTCTATCCCGCAACCTATCTTGAATAGCTGAAATTATGTTAGATAACTTTCGTAAGAACTCAATTTTTAATAACGTTTTAGGGAAGAAAATTGTCTTGTCATATCTTTCGTCAATAATATTTCCAATCATTAAAACTATTTATGTGAAAATATGACATACGCTGTCTTTAGTTGGTTTGATGCCAGATCCTGCGACTAGATCGCAATTCTTAACCTACTTTGATTATTTGATTTGATTGAAATACTCTGCGCTATTCCCTTTCCGATATATTCTTCACGTAGTACAAATGTTACTAACATTTACCTGTACTATGTATGTACATAGTCTACTTTTAACACGCTTTTAGTAGGACGATTACATCTAATTGGTCTATCATCACGAAATTGGGCAGTTGAGTGCAATTCAGATAATACGGTATCATCGAACTGGTCTGATGATGTAACTCGAAGGTTCTGTAGATGTAATAGGGTCTTGAAAAAGTCGAATTTCAACACTTAGAAGTTGGCAACTGAACTCACTAGTGATAGGTAGGGCGCATCAAAGCAGCCCGTCTGGGGAAGTGCCGCAGCAATACAGCAGCAAAAATAACAACCTGGTGGATCGTTGCGTTCTAGCGAGTGAGTGAGGTCACCAGTAAGCTCTTAAGGAGTTGCTGTGTTAGCCGAGGTGGCGTCGCCCAAGTGATACTTAATGTGTTGCAGGCTACGGTAACCGATTTATATCAGGTGGGCTGTACGCTCATATGCCTACTGGTTTTTTTTATACAACTTCGGGGGTATACAAGCATACGACCCACCTGATGTAAAGCAGTTACCGTAGGTTATTAACGCTTGTAATATATTAAGCATCACTCGCGCGATGCCTTCTCTGCTGCTTACACAGCAACTCCTTAGGAGCTTACTGGTGACCTCACTCACACGCAGGAACACAACAACCCTCTAGGGAGTTGTTATTTGGCTGCGGTTTTCTGTGAGGTGGACGTACTTCCCCAGACGGGCTGCTTTGCTGCGCCCTACCTCTCTTAAAACATCCAGATCAAGAAAAACAGACATGTTCTCGCACACAAATGTTTGCCTTGTGTGGGAATCGAACCCACGAGCTCACCACTGGCTCAGTCATGAACGATGCGACTTTGACATCGTTGGTGTCAAAGACGCGTCGTTCATGACTGAGCCACCGAGCTCGTCATTAAAAAAATATGCTGATGACCATACGGTGTCATCTATATATGTATCTTAATATGTATAATTTTTCTGTACGCGTGTTTGTCACCTAATTTTCCCTAAACGGCTGGGCCGATTTGGATAAAATTTTGTGCGTATATTTCAATGGGTTCCATAATTGTTTAAAAACACAATTGGGCTCGGTAGTTGATGTTGATGTCGGTATGTCACCTAATCTTGAGATTGAATTTAATGTAGCGCAGTTTTTCCAGGCAGGATGAAGTCATCAGTATGGTATCGTATAGTATGGTATCGTCGAACTTGCATTATAGAGGTGGCCATATTAATTCAGGGTAAAATAATTGGTTTTATGAACTCATCTACTGCATTCTAGATCCGCGACCACTAGAAATGCTAGCGAAAAAATGCAAAAAGTAGCATCGTCAGTACGCGCTGACCCATTTCCACAGTGTCGCAGCCTGGACTCTTTACACCCCGCGGAGCACCGCTGGATCTCAACTTAGGAACCCCTGCTTATGTCGCAATTAGGATAAATATTGTACCAACATTGTGTTAATCTTGTTCATTTGGCTACGTCTCAAGATTGTAGAGATTTCCGAAACTGGAATACATTTTGTCTCGTAATAAATTTTTAGTTGAAGAAGAAACTTAGGTTCTCAATAGTTTCTTCAACAATGCTATAGCGTACTATGCTAACGCTAACACTGTAAAGTGTACTCAGATCATTATTTAAAGAACTTGGTCAAAATGTCGGTGGGTAACAAGCGTACACCCTACCTGATGGTAAGCAATCACTGCAGCCTATGGATATTTGCAATACCAGAGGCGTGATTCTCTTCACGCCTCCAGCTGTAGTAACTTGAAAAAACGTCGGTCTTAAAAAACAAAATAGGAGTTTCTGGAAGAAAACTTCTTTGGAACCGTAAAGTACGCGACCATTACGATCCCAGTGTGTGAAGATGAATTCCCCGCTGACAGTGAATGGCGCAGTGGTAAAGAAAAGCTTTCAGGATCATATCGGGCGACATTTTCATTTACAATCAGAAAAACATACAGATTTGGGTCGTCAATAATTCTCACAGCTCGTCTCTGAATCTAATCACGAGGTCATGACTGGAATCTTGGTATCGAAAGATGACTAGTTACCACTTACTTACTTCCATAGTCTGTGGTCTAGCTTGAGACTTGTATAGCAAAACTCTATGCCCCGAAATGACGTACTCTTTCGTCCTGTTGAGCACACCAAGCTGTTTGTAAAGAAAGACATTGAATCTTAATGTACTTCAATTTTATCAATATGCATTGAGATACCATTAAATCTTTAATCTTTAGACCTCGTTAATCCCAATGAATTAGGAAACCGGATAACGCCAAGAAGACGAAGACATTGATATACCATGAAATAAGATAATCGCGTATTTCTATGAGCAAGAAGACATTCTAAATCCTGACTGTATAACCAAGTACGTGAGTGAAGGTTTTTCGTCTCAAACAAATTAAATGATTCTGTCCAAAAATTCCAACGCACAAGTGACCTCATACAAACCTGACACAGACGGGTGACGAAGATGTAACGCGAACTAATACATTAAGTATCACTCGCGCGATGCCTCCTTTGCAGCTAACACACAAACTCCTTAGGAACTTACTGGTGACCTCACTCACACGCAGGAACACAGCAATTCTCCATGTAGTTGTTATATGGCTGCGGTTTTCTGTGAGGTGGAGGCACTCTCTTAAAATATCCAGACTAAGACAAACAGACGTGTTCATGCAGGCAAATGTTTGTCTTGTGTAGGAATCGAACCCACGAGCGTTGATGTCAAAGTAACGTAACAGCGGGTTTAGCCACTGCGCTAACAAACTCGTCAAAAGTTACGTCGCAAGGTTACTCTGGAAACTAATTTTGATACATCGGTATTGGAATTGAGCTCTTGAATCACCGCAGACGCGCCAGACTAGTTTCACCTTGATGATCAATTGCCCAGTTAGATATTAGTAGTAACGAGATTAAATACTATGTTAGCCAAATAATGGAGATTACGAAATATTACACAAAATTTCGACTTTGACATTGGATCAACATTGAAATAAAAGTCGAAAATAACTATACTAGCTTACGTTACATTTCAATGAGACTGATCAAAATATCAGACTTGTCTTTGGGTTAGGTGATTTTATTCTTTTATTGTTAATAATTTAACTCTATAAGCTTTGCTCGTCCATATTTTTTATGTTTATAATTCTTAATAGTGTTAGTATTGTTTATACGTTTTGTTTGTCACAAGTGCTTCGTCCTAAAACTATGGAACCAGCATATTATAATATGTAGATGGGATTCGAAAGGTGCGAGCAGACAGTCCCCCGAGCAGCGAACGAGTTGCTTTGGGTTGAGTTTGGGTGAGGTCATTAGTAATACAGAAAAATAGTATAATATTTCTAACTACGATCGTTTTACAAATCGTTATGTATACTTCATGAATAAAATCTTTGCCCAACAAACGTATCGAACCATCGATGCGCGATCCTCCCTTTTTTTTAACCGATTCTACTTTTCAGCCGTAGCAAGAAATAAAAATAACAGCTATGAATGGATAGACTTGATTGAGATTTATTGAACGCAACCTGTTAGAGAATATATCGTGAGTGTTTTACTTAATTGATTTGTAAATTACCATATCGGTTATAACTTCCGTTCGTTACGTATTGGTGATTACTGTGTAACTTTTAAAGATCTGGTTTCTGACATTTGTGTTAGGTAGGTTAGGTTAGTTAGACATATATCGATAAAAAAAGGAAATTTTGTCATTTTATGCTTCTATTTATTAGTAATGAGATTGATTTAACGACTGATTTCGAAACCTCTACTACATACACATAGTACATAGTTGACTGTCAAATGTCTTTTGTGAAAGGATTTTTTGGAAATATCTAACCACTTTGCTTCAGGTGGGATTTATGTCTTGCATAAAAAATTCAAGCGTTGTGTAAAAATGGTCTAAACTATTGTTATGTTTCTAATATTTCTACTTAAATTTTATTGTTTCAGGTAGGAGTAAAAAGTACCCCAGCCTGCCATTCGACAACGAGTTGGATGCGTCTAGTTATCGTAAGATCTACTATTATTTTACTGTCACCTTATTTCCATTCATCTATACTTTCTCTATGACAATAAAAATATTGTAGTTGTCGCGTAACAGCAGCAGATAAATCGTGATATTTGATAAAGTCTCGATTCATTTGTTATGACTTTGCAGGATTATGTATTAGACTGTGACCTAGAGTTTTTGATAAATAGTGTTTTAATTTTAATATTTGCAGGCAAACTGCCTAGCGCCATCTAGTCCAACTAATTAATTATAATTGTACTATAAATGATACGTAACTGACAGATTAGATTCATTTAAATGTAATTGAAGTAAAAACCTCCGATAATATAAATTTATTTGTATTATGTAGATAATAATCATTCTTTTTTATGTAAAACAGGGCAATAAATGAAAATTTTATTACTATGTTAATATACGTACGTTGATAAAAATAATTTTGATAAAAAATACTAAATTTTAATTAATTATTTAGTTTATGACTAAAGTGCGTTCAACGAGCCGAAATAAAAATGGTAATACAATAGAGTTTCGTTACAAATAAAGCTATAAGTATCCCCGTCGTACCTGGCAGCGTAATTGTCGCTACTCGTGTACTGTCTGAAAATTTTGGTACGGCTTATGCGATATTTACGTGCTCGAGTCGACAATTAATTAAATTTTAATAGTAAGTAACAATAAAACAATAAATCCTGTGATCTATTCCTTTTTAAATAAGATACATGGCATTATTACGTATTTAGTAATGACGCGTGACTAGGACAGGATAAAACAAACATTTTTTTTAATTACAATCAGCTGATATAAGTAGTCTAATTTAATTTTTTCGAGTCAAGTTTTCATTTTCAACGTTAATTTTGTTAAAATAAATATACAATAAGATAGATAGATAGATAAGCCATTTATTTGTATCTCCATGACACACAACAGTAAATATTAGCAGGTAAACAATGAGTAAATACTAAATACAATAGTAATTGTAGAATAAATTGTGCGCAGTGATACAAAAAGGCAGCGGCTCAGTGCATTATTTGCTCAACGAGCAAACCACTGATTTTCAGCAGCTGCCTGAAAATGAAGGAGACGCACGCAGCAATAACGCCACGGATGTTATGTTATATATTATATATATATATTTATATATATAAACAATACGTATATAAAATACAATAAGTAACACTATACAAGAGAATGCGGTCCTGAATGTTTGTTTACATTCTTTATCTTGGCTACTTGAACGCACTTTCGACGGCTATAAAAATTTTTTTTATGTGTAGCACAACAGTGTATTATATGTCGGATATTCATACTTCAACGCCTCGTAACGTTGATGTCTAGTTTCAATATATAAAAAAAAAACGGGTTGCACTCCGGGACTGCCGGCAGAAGTGAAAACTTGAACATTAACGTTGTGTATTTTTGAATATTTTGGAATGGTTAGGAAATAATTTAGCACGAATTTCTTTATTTATTAGTATACAAGTACTATCATGTATGTGGTTAAATACAATATTCAATTATTGCGCTATCTAAAACTCAATCACACACGCACACTCGCGCTAGCCCCTGTGCCGCTTAAACCAAACAGCGATGTTGATAAACTACGTTGAACGAAACGCGTAAGCGCCAAGAATTTCATGGCGCTTACAACGTTTTGGTCGCGAGAAAATAATGCCCTATGAACGATCTAGCGTTTCATGTTTTAATTGTTTAATTAGAGGTAATGTTTTAGCGCTGCAGCGAACTAAAGTTCTAATTCTCACCAAAATCTTATGGTCAGGGTCACGTGTCCTGACGTGAGTTTAACATTTTTTACTCTTCCCAAAAAGTGCACAACGCCGCTAAAGAAGTTTACACTTCAAAAACTACAAATATAAAATATATATATTAATAGTTTTTTTATGGCATTTCCATACTTAAAAACATATTACAAATACAAACAAAAAACTAATACAAAGAATTAATAGCCTCATGATAGCACAAAGATTAAATTTGAAAAAGATGATTCATATTAAAATTAAAATAAATATTTAAAGCATCGTGCATTTTAATATGGTCTAATGTCTGATGAACACGTTGCTGTGTACGGAATTGGAAGTATAAATATTAATAAGAATTACACAAACTCGTTCAAAATATAATTTGCCAATTCTAATATTATGTTTAAGTCATTACTTTTTCTATTACAAGGCCTCACTCACACGCACACGATAACGGCAAAGATCATAGTTTACAGCGAGTCCTCATGACTGCGATATATTTTATGTACTCGTAATTCATCAATCCACATTACAATAAATGAATTTCAATATGTACATATAATGATCAAATAGTAAAATTAAAAGCATATTAATACAAGTGCTGAATTCCATCAGATGTGCACCGTGGCAATTTATGAACCAAGGCTTTAGCTTTCGAAGATTGTAATCATCTTCAACCTAGTGTAAAGAGCAGCAGATTGCCACAGATAAAGCTGTAAGTTGAAGACTGTTATCACTAATATAAACTAAAGTTTCGTTTTCAGATTTAAAAAAATCAGATCTTGATAATCTTAATTTTGACCACTATAACCTATGCTTCCAGCGAAATAGAGGTTGTGCACACATTATTTCTCGCTCGTCTTTCAGATATCGAGATAATTAGATACCCAAAAATCAACCGTGTAGATAAAAATATGTAAAACAATACTAACGCACGTGTGTGAGAAAGGCCTTTAAGGAACGTCTAATATTGGATCCGTGTAAAAATTATATTTTGATACCAACTACAATATTTTTTGTTTTTATGGTAAAGAATGATATCATCATACATTCCAAATGCCATCAAAGGTGTGGGTTTTATTTCAATAAGTTGATAGAGGACATAGACAAAATAATATATTCCATTGCATTAGAAAAACTTTGAATTTTTGCTTTCTCAGTAACTTCATTGGCATTTGGTATTTCTAGTATTGCATGGTACACTTACATTGTTTGCCACCGGCTGCGAGACAGCAAAAACAACGTTATATTTTACTGGCATATTTTGGTATTTATGCGTGATTGTTTACATAATTATGAATTTTAGCCTATAAATAAGGTATTAATTGAATTGTCTAAGCCTCAAAGTTCTTTTATATTACGCAATTTCTTGACGTGCTACTCGTATTAATTGATGGCATATATGGCTACTCGAACTAATGCATTCCTCGTGCCGGATCAACTTGTGTCTTAAGATGTAGTCCACATCTGAATCTGATCTGATTAGGCTAATAGTCCCATTAAACCCTATTAGAATCCAAGTCTATGCGCTCGCATTAAAAATCCCCCATTTGCTGTTGCTCTATAATTCCAAATAGAACACTTGTTTACCATCGTCATTGTCCTGATTTACCTAGAGTGGAATGTTAAATTGTCATTTAAGAAACTTGATGTGCTCAACAAGCAAATTTGTAACCAGAAATACCGGCTAGGACCTTACTTATAAGTCTCTGTTGCATTATAATAAATACAGAATACTTCTTCCAGTTTACCCTTATATGAGTGTAGAAATTTTATTAGAGTAATCTATATCGCACCTTTGCGGAAAGATTGTAATATCTCAATATGAGTGATTTCACAGGAGACCACTTTAAAACTTTTGAAATACAGTGACTTTCAAAACTTTGAAGTTATCGCTTACATTTCTATGAAACAGATGCTGTTCAACTATTAAACTAATGTTATTGGAGGTTATTTTGTACCTTAAGCCCACCGAGCAACATGATATTACGGTTTGAAAAAAAAATGGAACATCTGTCATGTTGTTCTTGCAAAAAGGAAAAATTTCATGTGTGTTATCTCGTGATGTAACATTGTAGATGACAATAATTTTAGAATATTATCGAGTTATTTTAATAAAACACATTATAAAAATGTCATTTTTTATTAAGTTTTTTCATAAAAACATTTATATCAAATTACTATTGTCTTTAAATGCACAAAAATAGTCCTAAAGTACAGTGACAGTATCACACAAGTAATCTAAATGAAAACAGTCTCGAAAACGAAAAAGAATTGACCTCTCAATTAAATTAACAACAAAAATAATGTAAACAAATCAAGTGAATAATGCCGTTTAAAGCTGTTACTTCCTAGTAGGAGATATCAATAAAGTTTCTGTATTTGAGCAAAAATAAAACATTTTAACGAAAACTAATAAAATCAACATTAATCTTAGCATTAACCAATAATAGTACTTTGTCTTAGTTACTAACTAACAACAGTAAATTAATCTTATTTATTGGAATGCACCAAGTTAAATAGTGCTTAAGCACGTGTATACATAATAAAGTATCAAAACTTTAACTTTATAAAGAACATACAAATTCTAATTTAAATTTCAAATAAAAATAAGAGAACACTTCGGGTAACCATCAATCTTTACACGTTTGTTAAATCTTTTTGTTACTCCAAAAAATATCAATTAATACTAATCAAACACAGTTAACTTTAACAATGTGTCTTTAAACTTATTATCAATCTTAAGTCGTAGTGAGGCAGGTAGCCTTACAAATTACTTAATACACTTTTGTATTGGGAAACAAGATTAAAGAGATTCAAAAAAATGTTTATATAAACCAGGAATGTGATTATGAGCCACTAAATCTATGAGATCTTTTTTTTTATTCTCCACTAATCCAGGTTATCTTGTGTAAGTTTTATTAAGTGCAATATTTTTAACATTTTTTTTTTAATTTACAGTAGCCCTCTTAAATTGTTCATTGGCATTATAATATTTTGAAATATACACCCTGTGGACATTTCTTTTCGAATTTTATAATTTTGATCTCGACCAGTTTGATTTCATTATCATCTTCATCTTTTTGAAACGAAAAAGACATCTAATTGCATACTCTTTCCAGTCATGAATATCGTCGAAACACATTTCGTTAACGCGCATCGGTTCTGATTTTTCCGAGCAGCTTTCATAGCTCCAATAAAACAGATCTTAATACACGTTTCTTTGCACGATGGTTTTACTATCCGTTCGCTAATTGTCCTTTTAGTCTTCAACTATTGATATTGTTTTCCACTATTTCTCAACTTTTATGCGACATTTTTCTTCCATTTATTTTCCTGTCTGCATGTTTTCTTTACTTTTTTCGTCAGACTATTGTCCGTGTTGTATTGATCGATTTCTGCAGATTCTTCAACTTCTACCCTCTCTACTGCGAGCTCTGGTTCTGGTTCTGAAATTTCAATATTTTATTCCGCATTACTTCAACTGAAGGTTCGGACGTAATTGCGGCGATTTTCACAGAACTTGTCATGCCTATTTGGTGATTACTATCTAGCGTATTAATTTGAGAAGTCATAAAAACGTCGAATTCAGTCGGCCAGAACGTTACTTTATGTTTTTCCTTTAGTATTTTATAATTTGGGTCTTTCACTGAGTCATCACTATCTGCAATAAATAATTCGTATCGTTAGGTTCTGAAAGTCGGAATACGGAAGATATCTTAAGAAAAAAGACTAAGTGTTTATTACCAATGTGTGAAAATGAAGGTGCATTACTGGATGAATTGCTTCTGTAGGAGCTACTGGAGGAAGTTGAACTTGTAGATAAGGTACGCTTGCGCAGGTTTAATGTACTAGGGCCTGCAGGGAATAAAAATATTTTTTCTTTAATTACAATTAAAAATTTCAAGAGAGGTAGGACGCATCAAAGCTGCCCGTCTGGGGAAGTACTACCACCTCACACAAAACCGCACCCAAATAACAACCCTAGAGGGTTGTTGTGTTCTTGCGTGTGAGTGAGGTCACCAGTAAGCTCCTAAGGAGTTGCTGTGTAAGCAGCAGAGGAGGTATCGCGCGAATGATACTTAATATATTACAAGCGTTAATAGGCTACGGTACCAGCTTTACATCAGGTAGGTCGTATGTTTGTATGCCTCCCGACGTAGTATAAAAGAAAATTAAGAACTAAAAATGCATACGAAATGAAACATTGCCATTTGGTAATAAGTACCATCATCATTTGCTTCGATAGTATTATATTGATTGTTTGATTCCGTAACATCAATGGAGAGCTCATTTTGCAATACGCATTGTTGGATGGTATATTCTGAAGACTGTTCATTCTGTAGGTTAACTGTTGGAAGCCCTTTTATGCAGTTTTTATTCGTCACCAGTTCTAACATTCGCCTAGATCGTAATCCCATCTGCAAAAATGGTACACGTGATTAAAAACATGTTAACGCATACAACGTGACAATTCAAAACAATCTCTCTAAAAAATTTAATTATTACTAAAATAACGAAACATCGAATACATATACCACACTAAAAAAAAAACAAGTAAAAAAATATATCACCTTCAACGTGACGTATTGAGATGTCCCTGCAAATAAACTATATTTTTACAAGAACAATGTGATATTATGAATGGATCACACCCAGAATATCTTATTTAATACTTAAATAGTGTGTCATCTACGACATGTCATATTTTTTCTATAATAATATTGTAGTTAAAACAACTTACCTTTTCACATAAAATGTGGTATAGTCGTGAGGTCACGTTGTTTCCAAAATGCGGGTACATTTCACTCTTTGAATAACAGGTTGCGACTAGACTGTCACAATGTCGCAGCCAACTAAATTGTCGAACAAGACAACGCTACAGTGTGATATTTTGTCTCTTTCTTTTATTACGCAGCCGTTATTCACACAATCAAAACCACGTTTTTGGAGATAATAGAACTCGATACGGCGGTTTCAAATTTGCAAGAAAAAAAAAACCAACTTTCTCGAAATATCACGGTCTTTCCGCAAAGGTGCGATATGAGAAAAATTGTTATTTATACATAACCCATAACAATATGTCAATAAGCACATATATGTATACACAGGACTATATAATATCAATTAAGAACTATATAATAGCTCAGTGGATCAAAGAGCTGGCCTATTATCCGACGGCCCGGGATTCTAATCCTGGTGTGGGTACGTACAAGTGAATTCATATTTTCTGATTTATGTACATATTTGTAATTATCACTTGCTTGACATCACTAAAAACATAATTATCAATAAAAAGTTTCAAAACTGTAAAACTATCTTCGAAGAAGTCATACTCCTTATCTATAAGTGATGAATTGAATAATAAGCGCTTAACTAAAAGTGAAGCTAATACACGTGGGTTCGATATAATGTTACGAATAATTACAAATACAAACTCTTTTCAATCGATTCACAATTACTGAGGATGTAATATCCCTCATACAAAAAATACAGGAAGAATTGACAATCATCTCATTCTTGAATTTGGTTAAAAAGAAATAAAAAATAAGCCGCTCTGCGAAACAGACAAATGTACATATAAATAGCACTATATTTATACCGTCCATCTCAGAGTGCACATTCTCACACAGTCGAAAATATCATCCCATTACCTCGCACAAAAAGGTTCAGTCAAACTTTTCTGTGCCGAATCGCTGACCGGTGGAATAATCTACCTGGCGGTGTGTCTCACCTTATAGATAGTAGACGCGACAAGACGACATGAAGTGCATGGTATATCGTTGCTTCTATTCCTGGACACCAGTGTCCTGCGACCTACCAAACAGCTTTCACATGCCGAGTCCCAATAAAAAAAAAATACTTAAGGAAAAAAATTGTATTCAAATTTTGTTGACGTGTTTACTTGAAACGTAAACAGCCTGAGGGGCGGCCTGAGTAATAAATAAATTAATATAATGAGTCACATTATTTTTGAGAGGATGACTCCCTACCTTTAGCTCTCTATGTACATAGGCACGGGTCCGCTGAAGCGATTGAGCTATTTTTTTATGTAAATTGGTGTTCAAGATAATGCGTGAATTAGCCTAATTAAATTATCATTTATTCAGTAAGTTTTGTTATTTAATTTTGTAAAGTTTTGTAAGTGTTTTAGTAATTTAAAATATATGTCGTTTTAGATAGAAATAATGAGGAATCTTTGCTACTTGTCAAAAGGCCTGGTAACCTGCCAACTGGTCTAATTATTATTATGGTACCTAAAAAGAGGTTATCCATGAAACGCAAATACTGCTAATCAGACCACATTGTGACATTTGAACTAGCGGGCATAAAACGACACCAAGGCCGTAAGGCTTCATGGATACTGCACACTATTATCGGATTGCACCCAAGTTGCTTGCTAATATACATTTTTGTTTAAGATTCCGTCAGAAAATGGCAACTTGATAGTTATTAAAGAAACTCTGCTAACTACTCTGCAACATGTCGCGGGTCGCCATAGCAAACAAAATGACGAACAGGACATGAAATTATATAAAGTATCTTTAACAAAATATTGTAAGCCAAATCCGATTATTTATTTAGAAACTAAATGAAAATACTTCGAAGAGGTCGTAAAATTGAGCCTGAGTATTTTTTTTACCCTGATATGTAATTTGAATGGTATTTCTATCGCCTCAAGAATCTCTTTCAAAAAAGAAAACCATCGGCCCGTCTGATGTGAAGCAAGTATGTACCGTATCTTATGAACCGAACTACCGCTACTAACGCAGTAACTTCTTAGGTTATTTGCAATCTGGTTTATAAATCGAATGTCATTTACAGTTTCGCATAACAACAATAAAAAAACATGCAGTAGACAATACAGGTACATTTGAATATCCTTGTTCTTACTTACATTGTATTGACTATATAATACAACAATTTTTATTTTTTTCATTTATTGTATGGATGAGCCTGATTCACATACGAAGTATCATACAAAAAAAAAACTAATTTTCTATATCAAATGAAAGAAATACTGGCAAACTGACTAATACAATATCAAGGCACAATCCAAAACTGTGAGTCTAAAAACATGATGGATTAAAAAAGGAAATGTTTTTATGACTATACAAATTATTAAAATTGCGTTTAAAATTAGGCCAAATAAAATATATGAATTCATTTGGTCTAACTTTAAAAGTAATTTTAGACATTTTTAATAATTATAAACACATTCCAACTCCTTGCTTGTGAACAAATAGGAATCCATTGTAAGGATCACATACCAACTGGCTGTTGGTATGTGATGTCTATAATGTTTATGCTGTTCTCAAATGATCATTACAATATTCATGCTGATCCATACGCTCAGTTTAAATAACTAAAAATACACATGAATATTATAAGTCGGCCATAGAATGGCTTGTGCTAATTGGAATACCCCTTAGGGAACTTCTGTGCATCAATATAAAAATATAGAAGACCTTGTTATTTGGGCTTGTACGTTGATTCAATGTTATATGATCAGTTAATTTTCATTTTTAACATATCGCCATTGAAACGGGGACTATCGAAGTATGTTGTTGACATAATATGTAGTTAATTAGCAATATAAAAATAAGAACAAATACAGAGCAGAGTGCAGTGTAGCATTTTTTTTTTACTGCGACAATGTCAATATGTTAGGTCAAATATGTACCACAGGGCACCTTGAATTGTGTCCTGATATATTTAGGTATATTTCAAAAATATGCGCAATAATGGCACATTTACCGAAATGCAAATTCCGTCTTTGATGTTGAAATAATACGCATTTGTTTTGTTAATAATAGTAGTCGATGCGCTTTTTTCTTCTTTATAAATATAAAGAAAAAATCGCATTATCGAAAATATGTGAACAATAATATCTGAATAATATATAATAAAATTATCATATAAATGTAGTGTTTTATGACTGTAAAGTATAGTAAATGGGGAAAATTATGACTCTATTTTTCAATAAAATGTTATCGACCCTTCAAAGTCGTCTAAAGGATATTGTGATCGTATATTGTGATAAACGTTGGTGTTTATTGAGAAAAATATATCTACAGTAGGTAGATAATAGAGGCCTTCGGTAATCTTTACTATTTAGCCGATGCAACGTTTGACGTTTTAATTTAACAACACGCATCACATTAGTTGCCTATACAGTGAGCAACACGATCAATCTTTACTTACACATTGTGCTAGTGTCTCGGAAGGAACTTATCGTAATACTACGTCGGCAGAATTCTATAGTTCTTCAAAATTATGTGACACAATTACTTGACATGATTGACATGTGAAAAACAACATGCGCTTACATTGGTGTGCTTACAACTATGCGTCTTATGTCATTTCAAAAAAGTTTTAACGCATTTGTACAGGATAATCTGGCACCGTGTATACATATGTGTACGTATATGAATTCACTACAGGTAACTTACAACATAGGAAGTTTGCTCGCTCATTGCCTCCCCTTTTGCTAACACAGAAACTCTTTAGGAGCTTACTGGTCATCTCACTCACTGGTCAACAATAGTCCAGAGAATATATATATAATAACGATGCACGTCTGATATAGCCTGGATAGATAGCAGCTTTTACTATGAAGTACTGAAACGACTATTACAAAGTTATTGGAGTCAAATTGTACAATAGTCTTAAGTAATAGCTGTTTTTGAAAAGTGCTAGGTGGCATTAGACTTTGAAAGATTGGGAAAAGCTTGCGATATTATCTCGGCAGGCACCTAGCATTTCCTTTTCATAAATCTATAGATCATAAAACTCAGATTGCAGCAAAAAATATCTTTTAGTACTTGGATAAATTTAAAACTGATTACATAAGAATGTGGCGATAAATTTTGTTCATAATTCTCATTACTTCATCAACAGCTTAACGTTCACAATAGATTATACCCAATAAGTATTACAATACAATTTCCTACATTTTAGTTTAGGCTAAATAGCTAAAATCAGTCGGTAGTTTAATACCGACTGATTTTACCTCGTTACAAAATACGTTCCTGTACATATCTTTTCTGAGCACAGCGAATTGGAACAAAAGGCTGACTTCTCAACTTCTTCTCTGCGACTCAACAAGGAAGAGCAGAGAAAAAACGAACGCAAAAGTAAATTAAATGTTAATAAACTATAATATCATAAATAATTTTAAACTTTCGCAGTTGTTTATATTAATATGGTAGTATTTGTTTTTATATTTTGTTCGGAATCACATCCCGTGACTTTAAGTTTATACCACTAAGATGACAATCAAGCATACGGCCTGCCTGATGTTAAACAGTCACCGTAGCCTATGGACATTTGCAACACCAGGGGCGTCACTCATGCGTTGCCGATCCTCTAAAACCCACTTCACGCATTTCTTGAAGAACTCCATGCTGTAGTCCCTTGGAAAAACCTCGGCTGGTAGCTCATTCCACAGCTTGAGAGTTCTCGGAAGAAAACTTCTCTGGAACCGCACAGTACGCGACCATTGCTGTTCAAGCGTGTGAGGGTGAACTCCCCGCCGTCGGCGAGCGGTGCGGATATAAAAATCGGCCAAGTGCGAGTCGGACTCGCACACCCAGGGTTCCGTACCAATATCGATAAAAACGGCAAAAAAATCACGTTTAGTTAATAGATTCAGGCGTTATTTTGCGAAAGTCAAATTCACATGCAATTTGATCCAACCTGCTTTGTGTGCTTCCGCCACCAATTAAAAAATCACGTTTGTTGTATGGGATTTAAGGGGGGCCCCTTAAATATTTGTTTTATTTTAATTTAATTATTTATTCTTAAAGTGAATATATAAATAAATATTCTGTGAATATTTCAAGCGTCTACCTGTTGCCGTTATCAATATCGAGCAAAAATGAGCAAAAAAATCACGTTTGTTGCATGGGAGCCCTCTTAAATGTTTATTTTATTCTATTTTTTAGTATTTGTTGTTATAGCGGCAATAGAAATACATCATCTGTGAAAATTTCAACTATCTAACTATCACGGTTCATGAGATACAGCCTGGTGACAGATGGACGGACGGACGGACTGACGGACAGCGGAGCCTCAGTAATAGGGTTCCGTTTTACCCTTTGGGTACGGAACCCTAAAAAGTAGCTGTCGGCATCATTTCGAACAACTCTTCAGAACACAATCCGTTGTACAATCGGTAGAACACACAAAGGGAGGCTAACTTAAGGGTTCAATACCGTGTGTAAGCTTAGGAGTGTCGACAATTCTCACAGCTCGTCTCTGAATCGAATCACACAGTCCAAGCTGGTATCCAGGTGCTCCCGCCCAAAGGTGACTGTAGTACTCCAAGTGCTGTCTGACTTGAGACTTATACGAGTATAATATAAGTCTTTGCCCCGCACTGAAGTACTGCTTAGCCCTGTTGAGCACACCAAGTTTTTTCAACGCCAGCTTGACCTTCTCCTCCAGGTGATTTCGATATTGCACATCACTGGAGATCTCGACGCCCAGCATCCTAATACTTTTAGTAACAGTAAGAGGTGTGTTCTGGAATTTAGCAAATGGAGTTTTCTTAGCGGTGAACACGCAAACTTGTGTCTTCTTGGTTGAATTTGACCAAGTTAAGCCGCCCCCAGTCAGATACTTGAGCCAGATTACCATCCATTTCAGACACAAGTTTGTCGCGGCTTTCCTCCACAAGGGAACGAGGGATGTTTGCACGGCCTGTATAATAAGTGTCCCCGGTGCTGTCGTCCGCATAACAATGAATGCCCTCAATTGACAACATATCATTGATATGCAGCAGAAACAGCGTCGGAGACAGTACAGAACCCTGAGGGACGCCAGCATTGATATCCATACTATCGGAGCATCCACCGTCAACCACGGCTTTTATGCATCTGTTGGATAAAAAGCTGGCGACCCATTTGCACAAACCCTCGGGCAGCCCGTATGATGGTAACTTCGATAGAAGACTCCGGTGCCAGACCCGATCGAACGCCTTCGCCATAACTAGGCTGACAGCCAATGCCTCACCTTGACTCTCTATCGCCAAAGCCCAGCGGTGTGTAAGATACACTAGAAGATCACCAGTTGAGCGACAATGGCGAAAACCGTATTGACGGTCGCTAATCAAGTCGTGATCCTCTAGGTATCCTAGGAGTCGTGTGTTTATCACACGCTCCATCACCTTGGAGAGAAGGGAGGTTATGGCGATAGATAGATCTATCGCCCTTTTTGTGCACCGGGTGCACATTGGCGGTCTTCCATGAAGACGGGACTTGCCCAGTGGAGTAGGAAAGCACGAAAAGGCGCGTTAGTACACAACACAACTCAGAAGCACACAGCTTCGGCACCACTGCCGGTATACCATCCGGCCCACTCGATTTATGAATGTCGAGAGAGAGTAATGCCCGCCGTACATCTCGCTGGGTAATGGAGATTTCCGGCATTGAGCTACCGCACCACGGGATGGTAGGTGGCACTGCTCCCCCGTCATTCATATTCGAGTTAGACGCAAAGAGATTACCGAGTAAATCGGCTTTCTCCTTAGCGCTATGGGCCAAACTGCCATCCGGTTTTTGCAGTGGTGGCATGGACGGTTGACAGAAATTTCCCTCGGCAGCTTTAGCGAGCGACCAGAAAGCACGGCTCCCAGAGGGAAAGCTCGCAAGTCGCTCGCCAACTCCGCCGACGAAATCGAATTTTGCTCTAGCAACCACGCTTTTACTGGACCTCGAGGCAGCATTCAGTTTGCGCTTCAAAACAGAGACTCTAGGACCCCCATTAGCATGCGGAGTGGTCCAAGCATACAATGCCGATTAAACCACGGCCGCTTTTGAGCTCCCACAATAGCTACAAGGCGATTGGGAATGAAGCATTCCATGCCATCCAATATCGCCGCAGCCACTGCGGTTGCGCAGGAATCAATGTCATCTGATTCGAAGCACAGCTGCCTCCACGGGTACGATGCGTAGAATTCACGCAATCCATCCCAGTCTGCTGACTTATAGTGCCCTACGCGACGGCATCCGGCGGGCCGAGGTGGGTCGCGTCCAGCACAAGGCACTTGGGTCCGGATGAGGCAGTGATCCGACAAGCCAAGCAGCGCGTCCACTGAGATGTTATACTCATCCGGACGTGTGGTCAGCAGAAGGTCCAGTAGAGAGCTTGCATGGTCCTCTACATCTGGTATTCTCGTGGGAGAATGAACCAGCTTAGAGAAACCATAGGCCAGAGCAAATTCATGAGCAGATCTCCCCGCGTAGTCAGTGCACCGAGAGCCAAGCCACTCGGCATGGTGGGCATTGAAGTCTCCCAAAATCACTAACTCCGCGGAGGGATACTGTTCGATGACGCTGTCAGTCGCCCTTTGCAGGCGCTCGAATAACCGAGATGTGCCTGTATCGCCGCTATGAGACCTGTAAAGGCACACGTAGATCCGGGTGTGGCCGCCCTGATCCACTCGCACCCATAATATCGACAGGTCCCTGTCTTCAAGGTTATGCAATCGGCGACAACAAATATCCTCCCGGACGAACAAGCATACCCCGGTATGATGCACAAACAAGTACTCCAGTTTGTACCCGGGGTGATGCAAATAAGAAGTGTCGGCCGGTGACGATATTTGTGTCTCCGTGAGGAAAAGAATGGTCGGCCGCGCGGTTTCCAGGTGATGATGGACCGCGTTGATGTTCGAGTGCAAACCCCTGATGTTGCAAAAGTCCATATACATTGTGGAAGGGGTGGCCGCCATGGAACCATTTTTCCGTTTTTTTTGCTTTTTCATGTGTGATGAGGTAAATAAAATGAGAGGTCGATGAACAGACAGAGTGAAGGACAAAAGCGTGGTGTCTTTCACCACAGTACCGTGCGAGTAATGCGGTTTGCTGGCGCGGCGGGCGAAAGGGCCCCCGGTCCCCCCCTGCTGCAGCAGCCGGGTCCACCCCGGTCTCCTTCTCCGGCACGACCACTGCAACAGGGACTTTTCACAGGCGTGCGGTTCAGCCTCCCGGGGCGGAGATTAAGTGATCCCCGGGTTCGGAAACCCTACTAATCTGCGGGCGGCCAACGGTCAACCGTTTCACCGGGTCTCCCTGACCGCCGCGCCAGCCTGCCGCGCCCACACGGCTAGTGGCGAATCGACATCCACCGGCCCTCCGCTGTCCGCACAACGAGCTCTCAGTTAACTGGCGACCTTACTCACGCACAGGAACACAACAATCCTTCCGGAGTTGTTATTTGGCTGCGGTCTTCTGTAAGGTGGAGGTGCTTCCCCAGACGGATATTTAGAGCAAGAAGTCATGCTATGCCCCCCCGCAACAGATATAGGATCGAAGGAGGTGGAGCACAGCACGACTTCTCGCTGGATCCTACCTCTCTTAAAATGACTATGGCCATACAAATCGCAGTAAGCCCCTTATCTACAATAGTAATATAATACCGTGACTTAATATATAAAAAACCAAACTGTCATATATTAACATATAACGACAATAAATTAAATGTGTCCGTATGTACGTACGTATATCTTCATACCTACAATGTCGCTTGCAGGGTAGGCAGAGAATCGAGCGCCATAAGACGCGGTCCTTACACACTTCACTCGCTTCTTTAACACTTATAGCTCGTTTCATGCACATACATATAAATCAGTTTCATAGATGAGGTACAAATATGTATATTTACTGTAAAATGTTTATCAGGTGCTTATCTTCTTATAGCTTAATACAGGTAAGTGTACAATTTGCGACTGTAGCGAATAATCACACATAAATTATGTTTTGATGAACTCGGTGGTACAGTGGTCAGTAACGCTACATTGACATACACGCTCGTGTGTTCGATTCCCACACAGGACAAATATTTATATACTTGAACATGCTGTCTGTTTGTCTTAGTCTGGGTTTTTGAGAGAGGTGCGCCTCAAAGCAGAAAACGGCAGCCAAATAACAGCTTTTTGGAAGGTTGTTGTCTTCCTGCTTATGAGTGAGGTCTCTAGTAAGATTCTAAGGAATAAATAAGAGGTGCCATTGCGTGAGTGATACTTAACGTATTGCAAACGTTCCGAGACTACGGTAACGGCTTTACATCATTTGGATATGTATGTAGCATGCTTGTATGCTTCCCGACAATGTGCAATAAGTATGAAATACGCCTCCGTTCTTCGTCCCATACTTAGATAGGACAACGAACGGAGGCATGCAAATTAGGTCCCATTAAATATTTTTAATATCTATCTATATCTTCACGCCAGGTCATTTGCGAGGTAGGTAGAAAGAATTGAGTACCAGAAGACGCTGTCCTTACGCACCTCGCTCAAATTTTTAACATTCACACTCGCGGGCTCCGAGGGCACAGTTACTTTCAATGTTGAGAACGAAATCTATTCGTTCCATAAAACAACGTTAAAACTTTATTAGCCTAGAATATTAGTTCTGTCGTTGAAATCTAAAGCTCGCGAATTAAGTGATAACACTCTGCGCCACGATATGTGCAATACACAGGTTACATTGAAATAATAGTTTATCTAATATTTTCTTTAAACATTGTAAAATTATATTAATATCCTACTCTCTATACAGTACGCGCCCATTGACTTTTCCGTGTATGTATAAGATAAATGTATGATTCCTCGCCAACCGACTCGCTGTCGATCGGCGAGGAATCATACAGAAGTACTCCTCGGAACACAACACACTGTACTCGATCTATCAGTAGAACACACAAAGGTCAAGAGTCTCCTTAAACTGAAAAGCTACTGTGTGTCAGCTTAGGAGAGGCGAAAATCTGTAGTCTCGATTCCGTATATCTAATTCTAAATGTAAATATTAAAATGGTCATACTGCCTATTTTTATGACATCATCATCACTCATAATCCGATTATCATATACCTATCGGAATTTCATTAGAATGCTCGGAATGCGATGTGTACGATGCGGCTAACTGCAAGTTAGGTTACGTAGGATTTCATGCAAAGAATTCTAAAATGAGTTCCTTGCGGTGACTGAGGCTGGCGCAGCTACACATATTCACGTCTTTATATATATATATATATATATATATATATATATATATATATATATATATATATATATATATAATTATTCAGTGTGTGTGTATGTCATTGACATCATAAACGGTTAACACTATTTTGATGTAATTTTTTTGTGTTTGAGTTAGTTTAGATTCACATTTGGATCCGGTAGGTGGGGATGCTATCGGGTTTCAGGATTTTATTTTTATCTTTGGGCAGGACAATGTCTGACGGGTTTAATGGTTTACTCTAGGTAAGGACCCCATTTAGAACGTTCTTGAAAAAATCACGATCACAGTGTATCATACTTTAAAAAATGCGGAATATATACGAGTATATTGACTTTTCTAGTAACAAAAACACGCAAATACTTCAATAGTGTCAATTAAGGTCATCCCTATAAATTGTGGTTAGCATGATGACATCAAAATTCACACTAATACGTACTACCTTCGCCATGAACAAATTTGCAAATTACTATCAGAATTGCAAAGAATTTTGTAATATAGATGCAAGCATCCAGCAATAATATTTATTAATGCTTATTAAGTACAATGTTTAAATAGAATAATAGGCAGTAAAGTTAGCTTTCCTCATAACAATTAAAATTTTAAACCATGAAGAACAACAAATTAAACGGTATTTTGTGGCTAAATTATTGCCAAATAATATAAGGGCAAATTTGAATAACCACTTACATTCTATTTCCTACGCGTTGCGTATTAAATGATGACACAAAAGAATAAAAATAATTTAATGTTTTACCATTAATTACTACGAAATTGCGGTTACTGGTGTAACTCATACTAGTTTTAACGTAAATAATGTAAACTACGAGTAAACATGCTTAGTTAAGACTCGACAATTAGCTCAACTCTGCCAAATTATATTATATAAGTAGACAATTGACGGACGTGCTTTCTGCGCGTTTGGTCGATATTAGCTACTTTCACGCTTATTATGTTCTATGGTATACTACTATGTTGAGAGAGGTAACATTAAATCTGGTTTTAATTTACAGAAGAGCTTATCTGCTCTATCGATAACATGGCTCCTGAAAATGGGAAGTATCGAATGAAATAAAGTATATTACCGTTACTAATGAGTTTATTTATAAAAATACGAAGACCGTGCCGCAATTCAATAATGAAATTTTTGAAGCTCGAACATGCTGGAGCATATCGGAACATTGACATGCTACGTCTGGGAGGTATTTATTGTAAATGGTTAACGATTCTACAAATTGCATGAAACTGTTGTATCCTTACCTGAAAATATTATCAAGAAGCACATTAAAAGTTATTTTTGAGAAAAGGCTTATTATAACACTAGGATTACGGTTGATAATGTAGTGTTGGAGCAAGTGGATGAGATTGTATATCTTGGAAGCGCTTTTAGCTGCGATGGATGGTACACCGCAGATGTGGAGAGACGAGTGTGTGCAGGGAACATCGTGAATGGAGCGTTGGGTAAACTTCTAGGCTGTTGAAATCTAAGCCAGAAGGCACAGCTCGCTGTACACAACGCGGTGCTAATCCCAACGCTAAGTTATGGAAGTGCTGGGTACGACAGAGAGAGCATGAAAGTAGAATAAATGCGGTCGAGATGAGAGCATGGCGCAAAATTTGTGGCGTACCGCCTGCTGACCGCGTTCGTAATGATGACGTAAGAAATAGAGTTGGTCTGAAAGAGAGTGTCGGTGTTAAGATAAGAAAAGGCATGCTCCGTTGTTTGGGACATGTAGAAAGAATGCAGGATGAAAGAATGATGAAACAGATATACAATGCAAAAGTGGAAGGATGTAGGAGCCGAGGAAGACCAAGACTTACCTACCATGATCAAATTGGTCGTGTTTTATCAGAAGGTGATGAAAAGAGTTATGAATGTTAAAGAAGCGAATGAATTGTGTAAGGACCGCGTCTTATGGCGTCCGGTTGTCTCTGCCTACCCCGTAAGGGATTTGGCGTGAAGTTATAGACAGATAGATAGGCTTATTACAGTGTCGATGCATATCTAAACAACAAAAATGTCAGAAAAACATTCCTTTTATCACTTGACATCATTATTCATTACACCACCATACTGACCTTTCCTTATTGCAATTCAAGTAATGTCAATAGCTTGCGGTTTTACATTCAAACACTACTTAATTGGTCACATATTCTTTGGTTGTCATCAAAACATCTGTAAAGTATGTCTCAAGGAAAACCGCAAATTAACTAACTACGAGTATAAAGGAGATTAAAGACGTCATAGGTTTCTTCTTATGAATGCACACAAAACCTCCTTACCTATGAACTTCGATTGTCTAAGGTTCCCGCTAGATGGGTTACCAGATTGCTTTTAGTTAACTAAAAACAAATTCGTCTTACAATTTCTTTGCTGTTTGTGACTCAACCACAAGATTTTTGAAGTGAATACTTCTTTAGGGGCGTTGTGCACTTTTTGGGATGAGTAAAAAATGTTAAACTCGCGTCAGGACACGTGACCCCGATCGAAAATTTGTAAGAATTTGGTGAGAATTAGAACTTAAGTTCGCTGCAGCGCTAAAACATTAGTTACCTCTAATTAAACAATTGAAACATGAAGCGCTAGATCGTTCATAGGGCATTATTTTCTCGCGACCAAAATGTTGTAAGCGCCATGAAATTCTTGGCGCTTAGGAGTTTCGTTTACCGTATTTTATCAACATCGCTGTTTGGTCCGCATGTTCAAGTTTTCACTTCTGCCGGCACTTCCAGAGTGCAACCCGTTTTTTAGGGTTCCGTACCCAAAGGGTAAAACGGAACCCTATTACTGAGGCTCCGCTGTCCGTCCGCCCGTTCGTCCGTCCGTCCGTCCGTCTGTCACCAGGCTGTATCTCATGAACCGTGATAGTTGACAGTTGAAATTTTCACAGATGATGTATTTCTGTTGCCGCTATAACAACAAATACTAAAATATAGAATAAAATAAATATTTAAGGGGGTTCCCATACAACAAACGTGATATTTTTGCTAATTTTTGCTCGATATTGATAACGGCAACAGGTAGACGCTTGAAATATTCACAGAATATTTAGTTATATATTCACTTTAAGAATAAATAATTAAATTAAAATAAAACAAATATTTAAGGAGGGCTCCCATACAACAAACGTGATTTTTTTGCCGTTTTTATAAATAATGGTACGGAACCCTTCGTGCGCGAGTCCGACTCGCACTTGGCCGATTTTTTTAAATATATTTGTGGCAATTTGCGAAACTTGAATTCACCAGTACACTTCTGGAGTATAGTGATATCTACCACTGTACTCCAGAAGTATAGTGGTATCTACCGCTGTACTCCAGAAGTATAGTGGTATCTACCGCTGTACTCCAGAAGTGTGAGAAGTGTACTGATGAGAATACAAGTTTGTAGGGAGTCGATAGATGCAGGTTGCACAGGATCGAGACGAGTGGCGCTCTAAAGGGGAGGCCGAAGTTCAGCAGTGGACGAATACAGGCTGAGATGATGATGATGATGATTGATTATATCCCACGTTAACATTTTGACAACGCGCAGGGAGCATTTAATAGATGTACAGTAAAGCTAAAGTGGTTTTTTTATACAACGTCAGGAGGCATGCAAGCATACGGCCCACCTGATGTAAAGCGGTTACCGTAGCCTATAAACGCCTGCAATGCACAGCAACTCCATAGGAGCTTACTGGTGGTACTCACACGCACGAACACAACAACCCTCTAGGAAGCTGTTATTTGGCTGCGGATTATTTGGCTGCAATTTTGATACGGATCACTAAAATATAATGTGAATAAAAAGAATCCAAGAGCAAAGGCTGTAATATAGATCTTCGGACGGTAGGCCTTGCCCTTTCGCGGTCATTAGCTTTCGTAAGCTCTCATTCTTCGAGGACTGGCATTGTTTAAGATAATCTGTTCTTTTTTTACTTGTAAATAGTTTTATGATCGGATGTACAACGAGAATAGCTACAAAAATAAAATGGAATGTAATAAGACTGTCGAACAGAGAGAAACAGCGGACAGCACCAAGGTGTAACCTACCTACCTAGTGGCAATGACATTGGCTTTATGGCCATTTTATCAATATCACATTGTCCCATCGGCACTTTTGTATTTTACAAGCTTTTATTTAATTTATTAACCTGTTAGTATGTTTATGCAGGTCAAATCTTGGAAGCTAAATTAGAACCACTTCCTGACGTCTGGTTGGACGCAAATTGCGTATCTTTGGAGCCAATGCAATAAAATGGTACCATGGATCTAATGATTTTAGAAGCTGGTAACGCAAACAGAAAACAGAGAAAGACGAATTTAAACTGAAAAAAGTTCTTGCGGGATGCAAGCTTCAAAATTATTTGATGAAATAGAATATTAGATACAACTCTCGGAATTCATTTTTTCAGCGATTACCCTAATATCGTGCTTATGTATAAGTATCTATTTACTTACTAAATTATCTAGTTTTATGCAGAATTTCAATCGATCTATTTTAACGTTCAACAGCACAACCCTTGCATAAAATTATTATTTTCGTTTTAGTACTACATAATTTTATAAAAATTATGTTATTAAAGGTTGCCTCACTCTATATACTGAGTATAAAAACGGATGTGTGTATTTATGTTCCGTATGGACTCAAACACAGCTGGACTGATTTCGATGAATTTTTCAGGAAATCTTCATATTAGTCCAGCGGGTGCGGGTAAGATTTCCGGAAAAGTTTGGTAACGATCGGATCACTGTCTGTTACACACAGTCTGTTAGTAGAACTATAAAAAATCGGCCAAGTGCGAGTCGGACTCGCACACGAAGGGTTCCATACCATTATCTATAAAAACGGCAAAATAAATCACGTTTATTGTATGGGAGCCCCCCTTAAATATTTGTTTTATTTTAATTTAATTATTTATTCTTAAAATGAATATATAACTAAATATTCTGTGAATATTACAAGCGTCTACCTGTTGCCGTTATCAATATCGAGCAAAAATGAGCAAAAAATCACGTTTGTTGTATGAGAGCCCCCATAAATATCTATTTTATTCTATTTTTTAGTATTTGTTGTTATAGCTGCAACAGAAATACATCATCTGTGAAAATTTCAACTGTCTAACTATCACGGTTCATGAGATACAGCCTGGTGACAGACGGACGGACGGACAGACAGCGGAGCCTCAGTAATAGGGTTCCGTTTTACCCTTTGGGTACGGAACCCTAAAAAGATTAACTGTAAAAGAATTCACTGGAGTATTGAGTGTTCCTGAAAGTGATTAAGATCACCAGGAAGCTGTTGAGGAGTTACTGTGCTTACTTCGGAAATATCAAATACCTTTATGTTGCAAATGCCGTTAAGATACGATAATTGCTTTACATTATATGAGCCGCATGTTTGTTAGCCACCCAACGTTAGTTAACAATTTCATTATTGCATAATCATTTTATGGAACCTTAGGAAACTATGTGCGTATTCGCAAGGCCGGGAATTATTCCGCTATTATTGCACATTGTGGAAACATATATTATTTGCATTCTAAATGAGTAATACTACCGTTCGTAACGTTTCGCCGTACATTGAGCAGAGTACGTCGCTACTGGTAAAATCAAAAAAATTGAACGTTCTAAAGTAAAATTATACTAATAATTACTCGAAAGCAAAGGAACGTCCTTCTCAAGTCCCGACATCTTACTTGTATTATTGTATTAAAGTACATTCTAGCCAGTGATAAACAGTTATCATAGCCTAATTGCGTAATACCTGGGCGAAAAGAAGCATCTAGCAGAAGCATATATATGGGTGGATCAACTATTCTTTGCAAAAAACATGTCCCTCCATCAATTAAAAATATTTAACTATGTAAAAACAATAGTTCCACTACCACACACACAAAATGGCGGAATGTCATTGCATCATCCTCCAGGCATTAATTGCCACAATTGAGACTGTTAGAGCCATCTATGTTTTTATCTATAACTTTTAAGAACTGTAACTTAGCGGACATCTGTTTGGGTATTAGTTTTGGGACACAATTTGTTCATTTTTTTCTAAGTAGCAAAATCATACTTAAAAATCTGGGAAGCATTTAAGAGCGTTTAGAAACCGTTGTAGAAATAACATGAGTAGAAATGAATACACTTTTTGCTACTATCACAGCAACTCTTTAGGAGCTAACCGCTATTCTAATTCACTCGTAGTAACACAACAACCGTCCAAGAAGTTATTTTTATTTGAAAGAGAAGAATCCAGAACTAATGTAAGGATTACGATTGATGATGAAGTGTTGGAACAAGTGGATGAGTTTGTATATCTTGGATGCGCTTTCAGCAGGGATGGAAGGTACACCGCAGATGTGGAAAGACGAGTGAGTGCTGGGAATAGTGTGAATGGAGCGTTGGGAAAACTTCTTGGCAGTAAAATCCTGAGCCAGAAGGCACAACTCGCTATACACAATGCAGTGTTGGTCCCAACGCTAACTTATGGAAGCGAGAGTTGGGTATGGCAGAAAGAGCATGAAAGTAGAATAAACGCGGTTGAAATGCGAGCGCTGCGCAAAATTTGTGGCGTAAGGCTTGTAGACCGTATTCGCAATGATGATGTTAGAAATAGAGTTGGTCTGAAAGAGAGCGTCGGTGTTAAAATAAGAAGAGGCATGCTCCGATGGTTCGGGCATGTAGAAAGAATGCAAGATGAAAGAATGACGAAGCAGATATACAATGCAAAAGTGGAAGGATGTAGGAGCCGGGGAAGGCTAAGACTTACCTATCATGACCAAATTGGTCATGTTCTATCAGAAGGTGATGTCAGGAGCCCTAGAAACCGGCGTGCGTGCATGAGAAGAGCAATGAATGTTAAAGAAGCGAGTGAGATATGTAAGGATCGAGTCACGTGGCGCTCGGTTCTCTCTGCCTACCCCGCAAGGGATTTGGCGTGAAGTTATAGATAGATAGATAGATAAAAAAAATAAGTTTAATTATAACAATTATGATAAACCAGACTACAATTAGAATATTCTGAACGTTTTTGATCATATTCTGTAAACAATTATTCCTTAAATAACTGTGCAATTCGTTTTTTATTCGTATTTAGTTTCTATTTTATACCTTTTATTTACCGGTCATTTGATAGGCGTGCGGGGGGATATGAATCCAACGCGTAGATGCCCCTTTGAAAAGAATGCTGTAATGTATTATATCCTCCGTGACCTGCTTCAGGGGATATTAATGGGATAATATACCCATGAACAGGTCACAGCAGGTATTGGGACTATTGGAAATATGTCGGAAAAAGCGGGCTATTAAAATGAGATGTGGAGGTTTTATTGGATTTAGTTTCTATTATTATTAAGACTATTCCAAAAATACGTAAATAATATTAGGTAATGCTATGGTTCAAGTACCTAGTACTGAATTGTAATTAAAAAGTCCTCCAAGTAAATCCAATTCAGTGGGTCAAATAGGAGCCGACATATCATTGATTTTTTTGCATACAACTATTAATCTAATATGTTTTTTTTTTGTACAATATCGGGAGGCATACAAGCATATGGCCCACCTGATGTAAAGTGGTTAATGTAGCCTATAAACGCTTGCAGTACATTAAGTATTCTCCGCTACTATCACAGCAACTCTTTAGGAGCTAACTGCTATTCTAATTCACTCGTAGTAACACAACAACCGTCCAAGAAGTTATTTTTCAGCTGTGGTTTTCTGTGAGGTGGAGTTACTTCCCCAGACTACTGCTTTGAGCGCTCTACCACTCGTAAAACCCGTGTTGTATGATTTGAAAAATAAAACTAGGATCTTTTACCTTTATATCTTCGTTTTCATTCTATAAATCAATTAATACTATTAACCGTTTCGAAAAAAATATATTATGAAGATATTAACAAAAAATTACCATATACTAAGATGCGGGCTATTTAAGCCCAATATAGGTCGCGATATCACAATGACACGAGGCACGAGGAACTTGCTAACATCATTTATTCCACGAAGAATAATTTCAATGAACTCTTATTGTGGTCCTTATAGTGATCCAAGGTCTGCTGCTCAGTTTACACAACACATTATAAGACCTACGGATAATTCCTTTGCAGCTTAAAAATGTCTAGGTCGCTTATTATTCGAAGATTAAGCTCTTCACTGCATTAAGAAAGAGCACAGTGGGTGGACAACTTCACAACACTTAGTTACATTATAATTGTATCTACAATACTGCGCTTAAAGGTCGTATAACATGCGTTTCTAAATTATCAAAAATAATATACATACATAGAGGTATCTAAAATTGCTTATAATTACATCAACACGTTCACAGAGAACCTTGCAAAGGTTATTTTAAATGTAAGCATTGGTCGGACGCTCCGTTTGCGCCATCTTCGGCCACGCTTGACCAGAAGAATGCGGCTTTCAAGCCGAAGGTTGCAAAAGCTTCGCCACATTGAAATCTTACTTGAGTGAGTTAGTAGAACCGACATTCTCGCGGGAAACGCGCGTTTCGATTTGCGCGCGCGCAATCCGGCTTCCATTCGAATATCGAACGTCAGTTTTTTTTCCATGTAAATGGCACTGCCGCTTATATTATTCAAGTTTTAATGTGCGTCGCTTGCTAAGGTGTTTTCTCGTAACCAAAAAGTTTTTTTAACGAAATTTGATTATTTATAATGCTTATTTGTACAATTTTACATAATTAAATTATTTGAGGAACGTTGCTGCGATATCGAAATAATATTCTGTTACTTACGGATGTTTTAGTGGCCTAAAATTTTGCTTAGATCATGTAACGCAGTCGGCTAAATTCAAAGACATGGCGTTGAAGAATTTTTAAATTTACATAATCTCTTGTTACATAATGTGTGCAACACAATTCGTTGCGATTTAAGGAAAAAAATCGAGTAACAAAGTCTGCCTTTCTTTGACCTTTATTTTATTTATGCCCAGTGTTGTGTCGACTGAAATTTAATTTCATTAGTTTCCTATATGCATGTGAATAATCAAATATTTTCTATATATATAATTTATATTAAATATTTATAGTGTCTTAAGTATTGCTAGGCAAAAAATGTATAATATTAATATACCAATGATATGTTATAATCGTGTTTATAAAACATACTAAGATGTAGTCATCATTGTGTATTCATTATTTTGAGTGGATTTGATGTTGAAGCCATTTTATAAGTTTTTACTAATATGCATGTGTCAGTCGACGTGTGTTGGTTATATAACATGTGTTGATCAAGAAGTGAATTTCGGAGTACTAATTGTGACATTTAATTGCACTCGTATTCCTAATAGTAACATTATAAAAAAATGATAGTTATGCGTGTCTGCTAAGAATAATATAGGTCAATCATTTTTACAATTTTTGTTGGTTTGTCTGTCAACTGGTAAATAGTATTTTAATCTTTATTTAATTAATTGCGGCCTAGTTTAACATAAGTTGTGAACAAACATTCAAATATATTCGCCGGGTTGCAACAGATGGCGTTGTATCGATAATGCGATTTTCGCTCCTATTAAATTTCTTTGTAGATACTAGAATGGCATCATCAATGTTCAAAGTGACTCCAGTGGCAGGATCTCACTAAGTCGACCTTCAAAATACCAAAAAAGGTGGTCGGAGCTTCACCGGTGTTAGTGTCGAGAGTGCCCTTTCACAATAGTTATTTTCAAATAATACACAAATTCAATTACATAGGGTCTAACAAAATTAACTCTACGAACTTTACAGGGTTATCATAGATAAGCTGTGCGCATTAGGAAAGCATACAAATTTAGGAAATAAACGTGACACAGCGACACCGGGTAATGATCGGCGCGCGGCTGACGCTCAGCTGACCGTTGTCCAGAGACTTTCCTTTCCTGACACATTTAATTACAAAAATGTGTAAAATTTTACAATGGGCACAACTTATATACTATTCATACAACGTTGGTAATGTTAACTTTGTTACGACATATATATGCACTGAGGAAAACCAGTCATGTCAAGTGTCAATAGGTCCCGCAATGCAATTACATATGAGTTTTTTGGCCTAACAACACCATAACATTTGCCTAATCGTCATAAGATCATTGCATAACCAGCGGTTTGATGTATTTGCGTGTTGTATCGCATACCTCCATCTCGGCCGGAATACGGTAATTTCCGATGAAATCGAACCGGTCGCCGCCCGGCACGGCAAAATTATTCAATTTCGAGGTTTCCGCACTGAACGGACTAACTAGACTTATGGGGATTTCGGTCACTGCTCAGACGCCTCGTCTTAACGAGTGCCATGTATGTTGTATGCAAGTAAACTGCAAAAAGATGGTATAGCTATATAGCAAGGCAAGTCCATGCCTATGAGAGGTGTACCCGTATGGCCTTGAACATTGTATAAATGTCCGTCTAATTGTGAACAATTCTCAAGAAAGTACAACAATCACCCGGACATTGTTTAATTGCGGTTTTTTGTACAGTACTTTCCCTGTCACGCTGCACGTATATGATCGCTTACCCAACGACCTCTCTTTTGCACCACACACAGCTGAGATTGACTTTGGCTCTTAAGGCGATGGTAAGTCATATACACGCCACATATACGACGAGCTCGGTGGCTCAGTCGTGAATGACGCGACTTTGACACCAACGTGGGTTCGATTCCCACACAAGGCAAACATTTGTGTGCATGAACATGTCTGTTTGTCTTGGTCTGGTTTTAAGAGAGGTAGGGCGCATCAAAGCAGCCCGTCTGGGGAAGTACCTCCACCTCACAGAAAACCGCAGCCAAATAACAACTCCCTAGAGGGTTGTTGTGTTCCTACATGTGAGTGAGGTCACTAGTAAGCTCCCAAGGAGTTGCTATGTAAGCAGCAGAGGAGGCATCGCGCGAGTGATAATTAATATATCGCAAGCGTTAATAGGCTACGGTACCCGCTTTACATCAGGTGGGCCGTATGCTTGTACGTGTCCCGACGTAGTATAATATATACACATCAGTAAGTTGCAGTCACAAACCAATAAACCATTTGATGATTTCGCTCGCTCGCTCTCCTCAATAAAACGTCGTGTTTTAGGTCCTAAATAGCTCAGTGATATGAGCCTATTGACCAATGGGAGAATATTTTAACCTATAAGCCGATATGTTAGTCAATGTTGATCCCTGAACATGCAGCACTTATCGGCACTTAAGCACCGATAAGTGCTGCACGTTCTACTTTACCCCCCGACCCGTAGCGATTAGTTAAGTTACAAAGTAGTATCGTTTCATCGCTTCACCATTGGTTATTGCCTTCATGATTGTAGTCATCCTCTAGTCAAAAAAAAAACTGAATATTTTGTAGCGTGCAAATGATAACCCAGTATGATCAATGGTCTAATCCTCCTTTCTCTTTCGCCAATCAAAACTGTCCAAAGCGGCATCTATGCTATTCCGTCCAAAAATTACCGCAGTAATCTCGCCTTCTTCTTTTAGGTTTGGTCCTCTCTCTGCGTCGACGCCTCCGCAGAGACCATTTTGGCCCACCTATCTGGTTGCGTGAGGGAGACTTGCCCACCCAATCCAAAATGAATACGTCACTTTAATAATAATACTCCGGTACACGTTCAGACAAAATAGCGTACTAGGTAATTTTTAAGTAAGGGTGAGGTTGACCTTTGCGAATGCATTCTAATAAGCATGACTTTGAACGTGTTGTAAATTTTCACATATTTAAGTACTTGATAACTTCAACGAAACCTCAATATTATACAATTTTCATGTAAGTACATAAATTAGAAGAACTGCATCGTATGTCATAATTCTTACACCCATACACAATAATTGGTCATTCTTTAACGAAATAAGTTCGGATGAATATACTTAATCACAGTAATCACTGATTCCTCTGAATCTGAAATCGGTAACGGCATTCTATAATAAGACTATTGCTAACCCTCGTAATAAAAAAGAATAGTAGATATAGAGATTACAGATTAACTCCCATTTAAAAGTAAACACTAAGTGCAAATACTCGTATCTAGTATTTATTTTTGGGAATCAAAAATTAATTAAATTTTATTATCATATCAGTGCCTTGATATAGCGGTAATTTAAATTAAAAATTTAGTAAAGACAACCTTACTAGTCCCAATGGCAATGCTTCTGTTTAACTATTTGTTTAAAAAATAGCATGTTATGTCGTGTGTTGCAAAAGCATGAAAAGCTGCCAGATTTCGTTAGAATCAGTGTATGCGTTACCACGCAGACTTCGGTTTCGTTTATCACAAAAAATTTTTTTTCAATAAACTTATCAATTGGTTTATTTGAACTTTATATCGTTAGATTTATTTATATCTTATGGCGCTCGGTTACCTCTGCCCACCCGAAAAGGGAGCTGGCGTGAAGTATACATACATATATCGTTGGAATATTTACTAAGTTTGAAAGATCATTAACATGTTTCACTAAATAAAGGACTTTTACAGAAGTAGGTATACATTGTAAAATACCATTGGAATCTAACCTACAACGCCTAGTAACAAGCATACGTTATTTCTAAATATTTGTCACGAATTATCAATGACAATATATATCTACGTTTAATCACAATCGTTTTTCAAGAATCGTGAGTGACAACACGTGCAAGAGTGTGAATTCTTCACGTGCTGACAATAGAGACGGGTCTAGGCCATCGAAAGCAATTGAAAGTTACAACAGTTTTCAAAGGCTAACCTTTTGACATTCATTATTTTTTACATGGATGTTGCATGACTTGTGATTTCTCCAGAACTTTACATACGGGCGAAATATAAATATTAACATAAGTACAACGTATTTTTAGCAGCAGTGTAAAAAATTTAGGGCGGTTATCTAATAAGTTCATTATCCTCTGTGTAAGGACTGAGATATGTGGCATTCAGGTCCCTCTGCCTATCCCGTAAGGGACTTGGCGTGAATATATGGATGGATATTGTTTTTTTGCGTATGTATAAAAACACAGCTTACCTAATTGTGATGTTTTTTAAATATTTCATATTTATATCTAAAACTTAGTAATAAAAAAAATCAAACACTCACGACATTAAAGCGTAATAGGATTAATAAAAAATAAATACAAATTCTTATTAATCAAGGTAATGAAAAATATAAATAATTACACTACCACAATAACTATCGTATAGAATATTATTAGTAGCCATCTTGTGCAATCTATGTTGTAGATTGTACAACATATTGAGTAGCACGTGCCAGAAGCTTTGTTCTTAATTAATATGCATTATACAACATAGATCTACAACTGGCTGTAACATTAAAACTTAGCTAAGAACATGCTTAGGAATGAGACTTATATAAAGTAGAAAACCATTTCCAAATCGGCTCAGCCGTTTCCAAGTAAGATAGCCACTGACACTAACACAAACACCTCTACCCCATGCGCATAATCTTCGTCTTCGTGGCCGCGTGCGTAAAAAGTGTCTCAGATGCATCGTGTTGCGTCTACGTCCGTCACGATTTATGATCTATGAGATTTGTATACGACGTTCACTTTACAATGAAGAGCAGTGATAGCTCACAAATGCAGTAATAACCCAGTGGATAAGGAACCGGCCTATTGAAAAACAGGGCCTCGGTTCGAATCCTGACGTACCACTAAATTCGTGTTTTCGGATTTATGTACATATTTGTAATTGTCACTTGTTCGCCGGTGATGGAAAACATCGTGAGAAAACCCGCACGTCCAAGAAATAAAATTTCGATAGACATGTGACCTAAGCTAAGAAAGCACTGGATATGCCTGTGGGTGTTGGAAGTCAGACGGCAGTCGCTCCATGTCAAAATCAGTATATTCGCCAAGTCTTTATTCTAGTAGCGAACCCCGTCAATCCTAATGGATTAGGAAACGGAATAACGTTAGGAAGAAGACGAAGAGGAGACGTTCACTTTACGAATATCCCATTAGCCATCGATTTCGGGCGTATTTGAAATTGAACTGGCGGAACTTGTTCCTCATTCTTTTCCATAAATATCTTATATAACAAAACAAACATTTCCAATTTAGTTAATACTAGCTGCTGCCCGCGGCTCCGCCCGCGTGGTGTCAAATAAGCCTATGTGTTAGCCTATGTGTTAATCCAGATCATAATCTATCTACCTGCCAAATTTCATTCAAATCCGTTCAGCCGTTTAAGCGTGAAATAGGAACAAACATCCATACATACAAACTTTCTTTTTTTCTTTTAATATTCTAATCTCTTGAGATCATTTTTTAAAAAGAAGCTATGAATGTTAACGAAGCAAATGAGTTTTGTAAGGACAGTCATGTGGCGCTCGGTTTTCTCTGCCTACCCCACAAGTACTTGGCATTAAGATATAGATAAAATATTGAGTTCACTTCGCAAAAGTCGCTTATGATCCCCATTAGAAAAACTTCAATTAAGCTTTTTAAAAATTCCTGTAAACTCAAATCGGTTCAAAACTCATGTTAAAAAAATGGCTAGAAGACTAATCTTCCTAAACGATGCCATAGGTATCATGAAAAAATAGACTGGCCTGTAACTATAACATTGCTTGAATGTGATGAATTGCCTGTGCTACATATGCGCATGTTTCGATTGAACTAGAGGATGACCTCAAAATTCAGTAGAGTTTTATGTATGTCAAAATTAATTGTCGGTAAACCCGACCTAGCTTCTCACGTGGAAATAAACTTACTAATATACTACCAATCATTGGAAGTACTTCTACTTCTACTCTCCATCAGCCTCTATACAAAGTTTCATGCGTCTGAACCAGGTTTCGAAACACTTTTTCCAGTCCGCCGCAGACACATTTACAGTCTGCTCGAACGCTGACAGCGCATCTTCCGGCGATGAAAATTGTATACCTTTTAACTGATTTTTTATTTTTGGAAATAAAAAGAAGTCACACGGTGCTAGGTGTAAGGAGGGTGACCCAGGAGTTTGACCGCCTAACCGATAAATTATACTATTCCTATAATATTATTTTCAAAGTTCGTATAATGGAAAAATTTTAATGTTTTTTAAAAATACTTCCATAATTAATATTAACTATTAAACTATTTAATAAAATTTAACATATGTATGTTTACCCGTTGGGAGGCACAAGGAGGATTCCGAAATGGAAGTTTTCTCGCTCCGCAATATCGTAGAGAAGCATCTGGTCACAGACCAGAAGGTTTTCTGCGGTTTTGTGGATCTTGAGAAGGCATTCGATAGGGTTGTGCGACAGGAACTGTGGTGCATATTGCCGAGATATGGGATTGACGGCTCACTGCTGCGTGCTGTGCAGTCCACCTACAAGGATTGCTACAAGCATGTGTGCGAATAGATGGCAACATGTCACCCTGGTTTGATGTCAAAATTGGTGTCAAACAGGGTTGCATGTTGTCTGCTAGGCTGTTTATTCTGTATCTCGATAGTTGTCTACAGAGAATAAGATCGACGAATGTAGGATTACGCATGGGTGACTTAGTGGCGAACTGTCTGCTGTATGCAGACGATGATGTCCTGTTAGCAGAAACACCATCTGAGCTGCAAACACTAGTCATAATGATGAAAGACGAATGTATGAAGGAAGGCTTACTATTGAATGCGAAGAAAACAAAGATTATGGTATTTGAAAGAGAAGAAACCAGAACCAATGTAAGAATTAAGGTAGATGATGAAGTGTTGGAACAAGTGGATGAGTTTGTATATCTTGGATGCGCTTTCAGCAGGCATGGAAGGTACACCGCAGATGTGGAAAGGCGAGTGAGTGCTGGGAATAGTGTGAATGGAGCGTTGGGAAAACTTCTTGGCAGTAAAAACATGAGCCAGAAGGTGCAGCTGGCTATACACAATGCAGTGCTGGTCCCAACGCTTACTTATGGAAGCGAGAGCTGGGTATGGCAGAGAGAGCATGTAAGTAGGATAAACGCGGTTGAAATACGAGCGTTGCGCAAAATCTGTGGTGTAACGCTTGCAGACCGTATCCGCCATGATGAGGTTAGAAGCAGAGTTGGTTTGAAAGAGAGCGTCGGTGTTAAAATAAGAAGAGGCATGCTCCGTTGGTTCGGACATGTAGAAAGAATGCAGGATGAAAGAATGACGAAGCAGATTTACAATGCAAAAGTGGAAGGATGTAGGAGCCGAGGAAGGCCAAGACTTACCTATCATGATCAAATTGGTCGTGTTCTATCAGAAGGTGATGTCAGGAGCCCTAGAAACCGGCGAGCGTGCATGAAAAGAGCAATGAATGTGAAAGAAGCGAGTGAGGTATGTAAGGATCGAGTCGCGTGGCGCTCGGTTCTCTCTGCCTACCCCGTAAGGGATTTGGCGTGAAGTTATAGATAGATAGATAGATGTTTACCCGTGAAGAATTTTCAGTTCAAAAAACGTACGCATTCAATTGTTATTACTAAAATATTATGACAACGATTATATGTGCAGCGCTTTAGAGTAGCAAAGATAACTTGCTATAGCAGTTTTTTTTTAGCGTAATGATAAAAATGTCTGAAGACTGATAAAGTTGCACATTATAAATAAACACTAGTACAACCCGTTACCAAAACACGTTTTATTTTACATGTTTTACACAAATTGTTATGCACTACTTATATAATTCTATATACTATATTTTTTAAACATGAAATGAATCATATTAATTTAGTGTTATTATCGTAACGACTTTAATTCCAATTCCGATACATCGGAATTTCCAGTTTTACGTAGGCCAATTCTACAAAAAAAAAACGCAACTACACTGCCGGGTATCGTCTGTCAAAATGCGTATATTAATAATTAGATTATTATTTAGCAGCCATAGGATTACTCGATTTAAGGTTTCATTGACTATATATATATATATATATATATACATATATATATATATATATATATGACATTTCATTATTCTGTTAGGCGAGGCGGCGTTGCAGCAGTGGTGTAGTAAATGACTCGCTAAAAACCTTTGTTGCAATATAATCGTATTATGATAAATTAACTTGACATTTGAATAGCGCTGACAGATGTTTTGCAGTTTTGTCAACGCTGATTCTAAACAAATTTTGTGGAGTAAAATTAATATTCTAAATAAGTGGTTCATATTACAAAATGTTTGTATTTATTCAAGAGATGTGTATGGAAATATATAAGGAAGAAGCTTACTCTTTACAATTCGAGAAAAATCTAATTTACTAGCCTGAAATGGTCACATAACAGCTGTTAAGTAGCAGCGGTAGTAGCGTAGTTGCAGTACCGTTGCACAACCGTTGCAGTGCAGAAAACTTTAAATGAATACGTGTATGCATGTAATGCACTGCTCCTGCACAAATAACTAGCGTAAATGTGTAACTGCAGATTTTTAAGGCCCACAGAAGAAGACCCCGCAGGGCTTCTCCACATACTAAATTTTTCCCATCGGGCGACGGAAAGAGAGAAGATAGAATACGCAAAAAAGATCCAGGGAATTTTTAACACATATTTATTTGTGGCTCTGGTTAACAAGTTAAAACTGCAGTGGTTCATCTAGTGTTGATTATGGCAGATAGCGGCAGTAACCTCCCAAAATAAACGCTAGCTTCAAGAGAGCAACCGAAAGTGGTTTATGGGTAAAACGGAAAATCATATATGCTGGAAAGTATTAGGTAGTTATGGCCTTAGTTAACAGAAACCATGAGATATCAATAAACAGGACCTATATTTAGCAATGAATACATAGAACCAACTGATAATGACGAACTTATAGGTATACAATTATTTTACATGTACTAAAATAATGGATGAAGCTAATTTCAATATTTTTTATGCAACTTAACAGATTATTCATAACTTTGCATTGAAATATTGAAATTCTTTATATTTTTCACATTTATTATTATTTATTACTAAGAGTTCGTCTCCACCTGTCAGATGACTGATATTTTGAACCGCAATAGGTAAAGGCTTAATTTTTTTACAGAGCGTGTATTACTTTAATACAACAAAAAATATTATTATTAAAAACAGTTAAAAATTAAATTGGTACCGTTGGTACGGTACTCTTCGTTTGCAAGTCGCATCTGGCCGGTTTTTCAAATTTTAATCAAGGAAAATTACAGAAAATTGCATAATATTATTCATAAACATGAAATATTGGATACCACTAGATAAAAACACAAAAGGCAAGATGTGTTTATGCTTCAATATACTACACTACAATACTAGTGTACTATACAATATACTTCAATTAATATAATTCAATAATATATAATAAATAATACAAAAATATATAAAGTAAAAGGCGGATATATATATCAGACAGCAAAATGACACAATCGTAATATGAATTAGATATAAAAAAAAATTCAATATTAATAATCAGCCCACATTAAATTAATTCTATTTGAAGGTATGCAGATTTATATTGTCCATAATTATACAGGAATCGGCCTTCGCAATGTGTTAAGTAGGCTTTTATCGCTCCAATTACATGTAACAAAACATATTGGCACTATAGTAACTATTTGTTTTCTATTAATATATGTGGCTTATTTTTTATTTTTATGCTTAGGCAATGAGGGCCTATTGATAGAATATTTGACCACCGCTGTCCATCCACGGGCTGCTTAGTACCAGGGATGGAGCGAAATACTAAATTCAAAAAAATGTAACCATTTTTAATACGGTAATGGTACTTTAACATACATTAAACATAATATACGAGTATATATACTAATATACTCGTATAAAGCGAAAGAGTTTGTTTGTTTGAACACACTATTCTTTATCACTATTCTCTATTCCGAGAAAAAACTAGAAAGTAATAAAAGCGTCTCCCACGGGATACCGGGATACGCGCGAAATAAGTCGCGGGGTGCAGGTAGTACACTCATAAGTATAAACAAGAAATAAAGAAACTATAATAAAAAAAAATCTAGTCTAAGTAACTGGTTTGGCCATAAATACTGTTACATAGTAACTTTTCTTATTATTAACTTTTTAATTATTTTGAATTTGGAACCTCTCGTGTTGTGAAACCTCTCAGCGATGCGCTTTTTTACAAATATACCATCTACTTTCCAGCAGGACTCTGCACCTGGTCACAAGGCACGAACTACCCAAGCCTGGCTCGAAACTAACATGCCAGACTTTATAAGAGCTGAAGACTGACCCTGGTCTAGCCCAAATCTGACCCCCTTACACAACAAATTATGGTCAGTTTTGGAGGACATGGCCTGCTCGAAACGACACGCTGACATTGTGTCTCTTATCTCTGGAGCAAGCTGTGGCTAAATTCCCCATTGAAAAAGTGCGTAAACCCATAGATACGTGGCCAGACATATTAAACGCCTGTACCAAAGCCAAAGGTGGCCAATTCGAATAGAATATTTTTTTTTTTTGCTGAGACTTCCAAAAATATGTAAATATAAGTTATATTAAGATTACATTACTTCATAATAAAATAAATGCATAATCATTTGTAACAGAACTTATGGCCGGACTAGGTATATGCAAACCTGTATAAATTTTATTTTATAATAATTGCAATTTATTATATTGAACGTATAATTAATATATTACAACAAAATATGTAAACAAATGCAAACTATAACTAGTATATAACATTTCCTAATTGGAACTCGTGTGCCATAATGAGTACGTACTAACACTTGAATACATAAAATTATTATTTTTGCGTCGCAAATTACGCCAATGGCCCCGGTTTCTCCCGCTTGCTATTCCCGATGCCCTGATGATAAGTAGCGTATGTTCTTGTTCTGGTCTCTAACTACCCCTACAAGATTCATTCATCATTATACGTGCTAAGGTTTAGTTAGACAAATAGAGCTACTTTCGTATTAACAATACGCGAGTGGATAATGTAATTTATAATTACCCCATTCTTCCGTCTTCGCCATTTAATCTCCTATTTCCACTTTTTCCTGTCAATTCACTACAGAATTTAATGTTATACTCCTCCTCTCTCTTCCGTGCCCTCTCGACCTCTTTCCTTAATTTATACTTAATTTTCCTTTTTTTTATACATCGTCGGCGTATACAGGATATGGCCCACCTGATGTAAATTGAATACCGTAGACTATGAACGCTTGCAATTTATTAAGTATCACTCGCGCGAACTGCCACCTCTGCTGCTAACACAGCAACTCTTTAGTCTACTGGTGAAGTTGTTATTTGGCTGTGGTTTGCTGTGAGATGGAGGTACTTCCCCAAACGGGCTGCTTTAATGCGCCCTACCACTTTTAAAAATACCCAGACCAAAACATACAGACACATTCATGCACACAAATATTTGTTTTGTGTGGGAATCGGACCCACAAGCGTTGGTGTCAGAGTAACGTTACTAACCATTGCGCCACCGAGCTTGTCAAAATGCTCCTTATTCGTTGTTCTCGCTATATCCTAACTCTCTACATATTTTTATACAAAAAAAATGTGCAATTGAAAAATATTACATGCATATCATCATTATAAAGCTAACGGTTATTTCTTCCATCACTTCCCAATTAACTTTGCGGAGTCTAAAACCACATTCTGATAATAAACTCATTATCACCTAGATCGCTAATTAGAAATATTGCCAAATACTTATTCATTTAACTATTAGCAAGTCGACCCATTAACAAAAGTCGGTGCCAACATTTTAAACAGTGTTCCAGTTGAAGACATATCTTAGTGTGGCGTACCTGTAGTGATCCAAATAGTGAGTGAGGATGATGTATCACCGCATATTAAGTGTATTGTTATTACTGATGAGCTGGGCAGCAGACACAAAGACAGTGAGCTACAACAGCTCACCGTTGAGCAAAACAGGTAATTATTAAAAAAACGGATAACAAAATTAATATCGTATATTACGTGACTTTGAAAAGCTTATCGCTCTGAGGTCACACTTCGATAGAACGGCATGGATCGGTATAATATTTATTACTCGTATTTGTATTAATTACTTAAACCTACACCGCATTAAGAGAACGCGACAGCGCAGTCTACCTGTCGTCCAATCTTGGTCCCGCCAACCTAACTAACCACACCGCTCCGCTCTGCTTATTGCGGTTTAATGCTCCTTGTAGAACCATGCATGAATAATGGTGTACGCTAATAGGGATCCTAATGTGCCCTCCATTACATTATTTTTTGCCTTCTTCTTAGCGTTTTCCAATTTTCGAATCCTTTAGCATTGATGTGGTCCGCTGCCTAAGATTTGACGAAGATTTTTACGTGGAGGAATTGCCGTCAGACCGTCCACTACCATGAAAATCAGGTCTTTCTTAGTTAAGGTCACACGTCATATACTGTCTTTTTCTATTAAGCAGGCTAAATTACTTATACGTTTGTTAAAGGTTTTCTTCTCTACCTAAGCTAATCTTCAGAACACGAGATCTTCGAGGACACTCCTAAGACTGAAGTGTGATTTGCATAGATTTCAAAAATTTTGACTGGCGTTGTATTCTCCTTCTTGAGATCATTCTCAATATAATTGCGCAAAGTACATAATTATGTCCTCCATATTTTGCAATTCATTTAAAAATGAATTACGTACTACGACCTTTTCCTGCGTTGTTACTGTATCCCAGCGATGTCTTAATAAAATCTCTAACATATTAAGTATAATGTTAAGTGGAATGTTAGAAAGTATAATGTTAAGAGGTTCTTGATTCGTTTGTATACAGAATATAAGATTAGATGAACGTGGAAAAAGATAAGTAAGTAGATAAGTCTTTATACTTACTTAACTTGTATTGTTAGATACTACAGCAGGAGTCAAGAAAGCTTACGGCCTGCCTAAAAGTTGCTCCCCCAGTGCTGTCGCACCCATCGTTACTTTGCTGGTATTCCCAGCTGCCGGAACACAACAGCCCACCAATTTGTTTCGCTGGGGTATTTTATAAGGTAGAGATTCCCATTCTAGCTCTTTATTCAATATCGCAGTGTCTCACCTAACAGGAGCCTCGCTTGCTAGTTGGCAGGGCATTCTGCGTGCAGATGAAGTTGGCTTTGACTAACTCCATTTTACTTATACACCATATGGCAAACAGCGTCATTTAAATCGACAATAATATTTGAGTTCCTTTTTAGTTAATACCTAATGTCTATGTACGCAATTGGAAAAAATGTGGTTTGGTTTCTTTAAAGGTTAATAGATAAATAAGTGTTTCCAACTATCTTTTGATTGAGAAAGACGTGACGAATGACCGCTGACTTCGCTGCTTACTAATGGCATATACACTCATCTTTTAATAAGGTTAAGACTCGCGATGATCTTTAGAGTCAAAACCTTCACCTGCACACTTTGCTCTGGACCCGAGAGAACTCGAAAATATAACCAGTCTGGCCATAAATACTGTTACATAGAAACTTTTCTTTATTCAACTCTTTTTATTTTGAATTTGGAACGTGTTTATTGTGTTAAAAACTTCTTACGATTTCCCGCCGTTTTACATATTTTTTTCGTGTTTATTATCAAATTACAATATGGAATGAGGTGTTAAAGAAAATAGCCGTCGGTCATATTCAAGACACTTCAAAAGCTTGGTATCAGCCGCATGATGGTATATCTATCGACAGATATACCAACACTTCCTCTGTTGAAGACCATAAAAGGTCGGGGCGACCGCGTGCTGTTAGAACTATAAAGGCTGTTAATGCTGTTAAAGCCAGAATTCGCCGAAACCCCATTAGGAAACCAAAACCTTATCGCGAGAAATGAAGATTCCCGCAAGGACTCTGCCGCGTATAATAAAACAAGACCTGAAGCTCGGCGCTTATTGTCGATGCCTATGCTCTATTTTAAATTGCTCAGGTCGAAAATTCACCGAAATTAAAAAAAAATCATAACACGTGACACTTTCTGCACGTTCTTAGCTTTAATTCAGTTCAAATAATAATCCTAAGGACTCAAATCAGGAATCGACGACGCCCAATCTTTGCAGCGAATGAAGCCTAGTAAATTGGTCTCCAACCAACGCTGGGTAGACTATACCTTATGGGATGGTGCAAAGTCCGGTTGGAAAACCCAGGCCGGCGAATCGTTTATTTTAACGGTTTGACCACCGCCACCGTTCCAAGATGTCCTTGTTGTAATTTTGTGCCTAGACCTTGATACCTTGCTGGCAAAAACGAAACGCCCACTAGAACTAGACCATCACACTTGCTGGATGATGAGTGCGCTGAACGTTACGTGCAAAAAGCTGAAAGACTTTAAAAGTTCTGACTTTTCATTGGTAAACAGGATATTTTATAGATCGTGTCTCTTCAAATGGTTCTGACATCGTTCCACCCGTTGTTTTCGAAGACACCCTTTTACACAATACACTTTTCTTCGACTGTTGACCTTTAGTTTAAGTTGATATTAAGGTATCCTGTTTACCGATATGCGGGAAATATTGGTCAGAAGGACCAATTTCTTTTGAGCCGGACATAGGGTTTCGATGAATTCGGTCTACGGACCGCTGGCGACCACATCTTTCACGGTGTTCTAAAGAGCTGATCAGTTCATACTTTTTAATGGTGTTATAAACAAATTTCTTACTACATCCAAAACTTGGAATATCATTAAATCCTCTCCATTGGTTTTTTCCAAGCTTTAAATGGTACGATCGCACGCAAGTTGGCGCTATTTAAACAAAAAATAAAAAACTGATGCAAGAATTGAATTTTGTTCATACGTAACTACACCGCAGTTTAAAATTTAAAAAGTTGAAAGTGGAATGCCTGTTTTACTTTTTTAAATTGTATCTAGAAATTCGTCTGAGTCAGAGAGTCAGAGTGCATCAAAGTAGCTCGTCTAGGGAAGTGCCTCAGCCTTACAGAGATACCGCTGCCAAATAAAAACTCCCCGGAGTTCTCGTGTTATAATTTTTTAATTTGTAAAAATTATTTTCCTAATCGTTATTTACCTAGAAATGAAATGTATTAAATTAACGTTTTATAACAAATATTTATAAAAGATAGAGAGTCAGAAAGGAGTTAAAATAACATTAAAATAGCGTACCAACTTGAAGAGGTACCTAATTAATTTCAAAAGAACACTAATGTATGTAGTAACAATAGTACTTACATATCACCGACAACAATATAACAACATTATTGCAAGAGCCGCCACAATTTGGACTAATTTTCTTTGTAACAAGCACACTTTCTATTTAATATCGGGCCTTGCCATTGTTAGATAACTAATAATTATAAATAAGTCTAATGACAGACGAGAAATGTAACAAAGAGAAATTGTAACGCCCATAGAATGATTAGGTAAGTATATACGCAAATGATACTTACATGGGAGATGCGATACTTCATCGATATTATTTATTGTATAAGGTAACATAACGATAGGTTACTTTACAAATATTGTATGTATAAATGAAAATATAATGTCACTTGGTAAATCATTGAAGCGAACGTTGAACAAAAAGTCTACAATATTACTAAATTGGATATTTGGTTCATTCAAAGTGTTTATTATATTCCACTCAATTGAGGTGCATGCACAACATTAGTCACACATTAACTTTGACGCAAATTTTCTATAATATGAGCATAATAAATTTCTATTATAACAATTAATTTATTATTTAAAAAATCCTCTGATAAATCTGTAATAAAAAAGTTGTCTAATACATTTTTGATAAATAGAAACAGAAAATAATACCATATTTTTTGCCAATGAATATATATTAATATTGGTAATTCATATAGGAGATCCTGCATTTAATATTTTCTTTCCCTTTTACATTTTAAAATTGGTGTGTTAATAACAACTCGATCTAACTTTCATTCCTGAAAAACACTGCATGTTAAAAAGTGACAAAGCATTAAGATGAAGCATTCACGCGGAAAATTATAGATTTAGAGAATTGCTATTCTAACTTAATACTTGTTTATGAATGTGTTTAATGTCCAAAATGCAGGAAGAGTTGGAATGCTTCCTAACACATCTCATTGTAATTCCGCTTGCAAATCAAGCCCTTACGTTTAGACCCTTAATAGGGATCGTTTTTGCTTTGAAACGTACGTCGTACGTACCTACATACTTTAATTTCTGCAAAAACCTTGACAATCGCACTGAGGCACAGTGCTGTAAGTTCTAAACACTCTTAGACTGAAGGGAGAATCGTGTCTCAGTAGTGGAATACAGAGGACTGCGGCTGCTGGGACAAATATTATCACTGTATTTAATAATGGTTGTAGGTGGGTACCTACTAGCGATAGATGCATTCCACCATACCGGCGCTATTTCGCAAAAACTGCGGAAACACACAAAGTATACACGTGAATTAAATTGGCTGTAAACCTTACTTGCGAAACTTAACACTTTAAATCTATTAACTATTTAATGAACTATCGGTTTAGCTAATAGAAGTTACGAATTTACATGTGAATTATTCAAGACTTTGGGATTCTTTGTCGTAAAATTCTAAGTAAGATAAAATTCCGGCCCGTCATTCCGTTTTCTCAATTATTCACGTTGTTTATGACTCCGATGACATATTAGGTAGACGACCTAAGTAATGGCGTAAGAATGAAAGTTATCATGAGAATCTTTGGTTGAGCTGCTATGTATGTGGTGATCGTCATTATCAATTTATATCCACCACTATACACTCACTAAGCCTTCCTTAAGACATGTCATCTGCAACAGTCTACCGATTTCTTTTACAAAAGGAGAACTTCGGTCTGAACATTGATGGTACCTTATCCTGAACATTGATATCATTTTTCTTTTTACTATGAATTTTCTACCTTTTAAACCTTGCTCATCCTCCCTATTAAGGTTCATTCGAATTGTGTTGTACATAAGGGCCACAGCCATATTTTAATAAGCAACCGGGTTTACTGGTAACATGACTCAAGCGAAACACAACACTCCCCAAAAAGAAGTCATTTAGCTGCACTTCCTCGATCAGGCTGTTTCTAAAATATATCTTGCTATGTAATATGTAAGTGTAATACTTGCATGTTTCGATATTCCACACATTTTATGAAATCAGGACAAGGGCATTGAAGGAATCCACACGGAAACAATATCCAATCCGTTATTTAAAACTAATATCAAATCAATTCTACGTATTTAATTTATTGCTAGAGCACTTTTTAATTATTAATTGATTGACCAATATTTCTTGGGGTTCTTAAGTATTTTCTATATTCTTCAAGTTACAGACCAGTTTACACTGTGTACATGAAATAATTGTACATTCACTTTCGTGAACAAATGTCGCCACATTATTCATTGTAGTCCGATTTTGCTTTTGGTGTGTTCAGTTTTATATTTCTTTATTCGTTTTCATAATATAAATATAAATTTATAATAGACAAAATTATGTTATTATTATACATTGATTAATTCAGCTGTAACACAATACACTTTTTTGTAGCTGGTTACCATCACGTTGACTTTTTTAACAACTAAGGTGGCAAATTAGCACACGGCCTGCCTAATAATAAGCTGTTATCAGACACTTGTCATACCTGGGATATCACTCCTGTAGTGCTGACCCTGTAAAAACCTCTTCACGCTTTTTTTAAGAACTTCATGCTGAGGGAAAACCTCGGCAGCGAGTTCATTCCACAAGTTACGAGTTCCTGGTAGAAGACTTCTCTGTCTATTGCCTGGTGTACGTCACATCTGTATATTATTAAATTACGTAACTATATATATATCTATGTATATATAGAGAGAACCGAGCGCCATAAGACGCGGTCCTTACGCACTTCACTAAATTAACTTTATTAAATTATATTACGCAAAAACGACTTATCACATTTTAATATTAGGTTATTTACATAATTAGGTTATTTTTAATCCTAAAACGTTTGGAATTCCTGCGGAAAGCATGCAACAGAAAACCTACACTAATCACGGCGTTGCCTAGTGGATAAATATAACCTCTGTTTCTTGATACAATGTCGGGAGGCATACAAACATACGACCCACCTGATGTAAAGTGCTTAACGCTTGCAATACAAAAAGTATTGCACGCTGCCAACACCTAATACGGTAACCGCTTATGAGCTTATTTATAAACTCACTCGCTTACAAGAACATAATCAGCTGCGGTTTTCTGTGACACCTCACACCAAACCAAAGCAGATTTGTTTATGCACACAAATGTTTGCCTTGTGGGAATCGGACTTGGTGTTAAAAGACTATTGCTAACCATTCTTCCATCGAACTTGTCATAAAAATATACATTTACGACTATACTTATTATATTATTATTCTACGAAACGAATACATTATATATTAGAATCATAAAAAAAAATCATGGAAGTTTACAAGGATTCTTTTCATTAATAAAGCACTAAGTTTCCATACAGTCGGTCTATAGGGCAGCTAGAGGGTTATTATCAAGATCAGCTTGGCCCCGTACGTCATGTACTAATATCTATTACAACGTCATATTCCAAGTCGTTCTTACAAATATATATTAAAACTGGTTTACGTCACTTTGGTCTAGGTGAGGCCTAATTCACACAAGACTTCCCAAACAGGTTATAATTTAATTCTGTTTTCATTGCAGAGTGCTCAAGCTGCATCGATGAATCAGAGTTGGGAGTGACGCGGTGGACCATGCCGCTTCTCAAGACAGGGGAAAAGCGATACTATCTAGGAATATTTTTTAAGGTAAAACCCTTTTAACTGTATTTTTCTGTCTGGCTACCTTCAGACGCTAAAAAGGGTTGGTTGACATGGATTTTGATATTTAGAATCGATAAGAAATACGGAAGATGTTTATGCGAGATCTGGTAATGAGGTATGTGGTTCACCTAATGTGATGCTGCTATTGAAACTAGACTATTTGCTTGTAAACACAAAGAGTATCGCTCGCGGATGTTGATAGTCCTATCCGTCTAACTTGAAAGCGGAAGTAGCTTTAGAATGGGACAGTATGGCGACAAACAATTAAATTCTAATATGCGAGTTTTCATTTTCGAATCTGTCATGTCTTTCAGTTTGCCATGTAATAATCCAATAATCAACAAGAAAACCCCAGTTACGTCATTGGCACCGTTTGGTGCGCGTGCGCATCTCTGAATGTCGTAACGGTTGCGCGCGCGCGGCTGGCGTATGTTTGATCGACAGCTTTCCCTTTCTCCGGTAATGCCAACCACACCCTGTTAATTTTATATCGACGCGCACTCGTCGTACTCTCGTCGAGATTTTATTGCTTAACTTGGTAAACCGCATCATTATTTCATATTTGTTTTGAAAGCGTTAAACGTTCCTTGGTGTTGTTTAATTGTTAATTAATATTTTTTGACTCCGCATTTTTCAAATTCACCATATTCCAAAGGTCATTGTTAATTTCATCAAGTCACTGAGAGCAGTACAAAAAGAGTAGCATGAGAAGGTAATAAGTACGAATATACACACAGAAATGTCTGGACATGAATCAGCACATGTAATTAATATATCTTTAACTGTACAACTTGTCACCATTATACACTGTCATAAACTTATTGTGATATAAATTGACGATTTGTAAAGAGACCTATATTGGCAAGTTTCTTTTGGCATTTCTTCTTCGCCAATGGTCATGAAATGAATAAGATACAATAATGAGAATGTAAGACGTTTCTAAGTGCCCGTGAGGGTCTAAAGGCAACTAAACATTTTTTTTTTTACCTTATAAATATTATTTTAAATTCTACTATATATTTATTTAAAAATATATTTTATCTGTACTCATTTTTTTATACTAAGTCGGGAGGCATACAAGCATATGGCCCACCTGGTGTAAAGCGGGTACCGTAGCCGATTAACGCTTGCGATATATTAATTATCACTCGCGCGATGCCTCCTCTGCTGCTTACACAGCAACTCCTTGGGAGCTTACTGGTGACCTCATTCACACGCAGGAACACAATAACCTTCTAGGAATTTGTTATTTAGCTGCGGTTTTCTGTGAGGTGGTGGTGACACCAACGCTCGTGGCTTAGATTCCCACACAAGGCAAACATTTGTGTGCAAGAACATGTCTGTTTGTCTTGGTCTGGATATTTTAAGAAAGGTAGGGCGCGTCAAAGCAGCCCGTCTGAGGAAGTACCTCTACCTCATAGAAAGCCAAATAACAATTTCCTAAGGAATGTCGTATTACTAATGAGAGTGAGGTCACCAGTAAGCTCCTAAGGAGTTGCTGTGTTAGCAGCAGAGGTGACATCACACAAGTGATAATGTATTGCAAGCGTTCATAGGCTACGATAACCGCTCTACATCGATTGGGATGTGTGCTTGTATGACACCCGACGTTGTATAAAAAAGAAATTTAGATATATTTTCACGCCAAGTCGCTTGCGGAGTATAGAGGACCGTGCGTCATATTTGGTACTTATTTATACACCTCATAAGCTCATTTAACATTCATAGCATTTTTCATGGTTCCTGGATATCCTTCTTAATATATATTGTATATATTCCTAAGATAGTTAGAAGTATATTAGTGCCATACCGATACCAAGCGACAGCATCCAGAATATTGGCAGCTGTGCCTCGTTGAATGACAATGTTGAGTCCTTGTGCCAAGTACGACGCAGCCTTCATATTATCCGACGTAAGAACAAGGGGTTAGCTTAATAATATAACGATGGCATTTTTTTATGAATCCCATAAACTTCTTAATCACAACAGTATGTTTCATTCGAGATCATACCTACATAATAGGTAATCTACATTTACTGAATCTTCATATTTTCTCTATTCTAATTTAATATTTACAAAGTACTTGAGTGAACAAGCATTATTATCCGCTTTTATTAATTGTTCACAAATATAATTTACCCAATAGAAACAAGAAGTAAAGGACTTTGAGTAAACTTACGAAAATATTTTTATATGTAAACAATAGCATTATCATAATTCAAAACGCGATGTTACTAGTACATGTAACAAATTTCAAGTCACTAGCATGTAGCTTTATAAGTGTTTCATTTACCAGTTTTGACCTAGAACACTAAACAGAATTGAAATAAAAAGGTCTTCGGACGGCAGGCCTTGCCCTTTCGCGGTCATTCGCTCTCGAAGGCTCTCATTCTTTTAGGGCTTATATTATTTAAGGCTGTGCATTCTTTTTTGATTTGTAATTTTAATTATCTGATGATACCACCAGAGTCCTATAAATTTAATATACTCTATATGCAAGCATTTTTTATACAGATATAAATATATTTCGTGTATCAAACTGTGTATTTAGATAAGATTTTACTTTTAAAATCATAGAAATAACTGTTTTTTTTTTTGAAAAAAAAATGCATATAAAATAAAAAACACAGGACAAAGCTCAGTCGTCCAGTTACTGCAATACAAAGAGATTGCTGAACAGATGGTAACAAGGGTATACCTATAACAGATGTATAGATACCTGTTTACCCAATTTCATAGCCGCTTTATCAAAATCGTATTCTTATATTCATTCACAAACACACGCAGTGATTTTTTTTGTCAATTTTCAAAAACCACCATTCAACATTATGTAATTCGTTTAGAGATACGTATGTATTGGTGATACATTCATTGTTAGATAGTGAATATTTGCATTTTAGCTATCATTGATTTCAAACTTTAAAATCTGGCCAATTGCAAATCGGGACACGCCTATTGTAGCGTTCCGTATTTGCTTCGCATTCTTTGCTTGCGAAAAAATTAGGCAGTTGCCTGAATTAATATGAAATCGTGGCTATTACATTTTTTTTTAACATTCGAAACCAAGTTACTGTGCGTTGTTAAATATTGAAAGGGAACATTCAAAAATCGAATTAAATGTACGACTATCCACATCCAGAATGCATTGGCATGTGAATATAAGGCCTATTTCTATATCGCAAAATTATCTTCCCACGCCCTCAAAGTTAAAAAAAAAAACTATCTAACGACTCCTCGCACTATGGGGTGGTATAAAATAAATCATCGCCACTTTACCCCACGAAAGATTTTTTTTCAAGAATTTATACTACCACTTTGTCAGCATAGTTAAATGTATATACATGCCAAACTACAGCTTATTATCAAGCGTCACATAGCTAGGCCGCGGAAACTATATATATCCTTTATTGCATAAAAAACATATATAAGAGTTCCTTGTCTACTACGGAACCGTAAAAACTATCGATTTTGTTGTTGTCGCTCCATCTAGCTTAAATTATAGAGAGCCGATGGATACGGGCGAATACGGATGAATACGTTTGCTAACACCAAACCTGCACTCGGTAAATGCTATAAATGCTTTTCTGAATATAATATTGTGGGATATTGATTTTTCCATCGACACATTATTTCATGAGTAGTTTACCTAATGTATATTTGTGAAAGTACTTTTACTTTTTTACTATTTTTATTAAAATGGCAAGTAAAAAAATCTTATGATTTGGCATATTTATTTATTTGGCATAGTTGTAAATTTCAAAATAGTTGCCAAATCATAAGATTTTTTAAAGATTAATTATATTTTATTAAATCAAACAGTGTTTTGTTTTTATTCGCGGGAAATATAAGACCAAAAAAATCGTGACGGTACCCAAAACGTACAACGAAGCCAGACTCCTATTATATCAGTTCTCCCTACTACCCTAATTAAATTAAATCTGCATTTTAATAAGTGTAAGGTTGTAAGCCTTAAGCCTAACCGACTGAGGCTGAAAATAACTTGCTTTTTTCTGCTACCCTAATCCCATCTACACCTAAATAAATGTAAGTTCGTAAATAACTAATAGACAGATTAGCAAAGAGCTTCTCTCTATAGAGTTATCCAGTCCCAGCAAGTTAGTAATGGGGTCCTAACCTGTTATTGCATTAGTAACGGGGATACCCCTGTATTACAGGCTTTTTTTCATATGTCAATTATTATTTTGTTAACTCATTCTTTGCTCCTAAATGAAAATATGAGAGAGAATACGAAAGAAATGTACCGTCTGTGTAAGAATTAAATCAAGGATATGTGAAAGAGAAGCGTGAAAGACAAATTGTGAATGAGGAAGAGAGGCTGGTGAAAAACTTCCAGACAAATACCAAACTCTTTTAGAGAGAGGTAAAGAAGTCTCGGGGCGGTTCGTCGACATCCAGAATGGACAAGATAAAGTCCAAAGCTGGTGTCATTCTTGATAACACTCAGAAAGAAACCATAGAAAATATTGCCGAGATAT